>PVKC010031189.1:0-14607 GCA_004027635.1 Crocidura indochinensis
AATCAAGGTGTTAAAATAAAAAAAAGAAATATTCCTCATACTAGTTACATCATTCATGGCCTCACAGCCCCTATGATCAAGGACCTGCATTGTCCTAGGATGCTAGAGAAAGTAGGCAAAGAAATGGACTTTGAAATTAGGGAGAGAAGTAAGGAGCAGTTCCTACTGCTCCCAGGGACCAAGAACTAATAGACTTATCTTTGTATTTGCAGGAGCTTCCCTTTGAATGAGTTGGTGGAGTACTTGGTCTTTATTATTCCCAACAGGAATAATATACCCTCACCCTCTTTCTTTTTGAGATCCACTAAATCCCAAGATAAACTCAAGTGTTTGAATCACTTACTTTAGACCAATTATTCTTAATGTGAATTTCTCTGATAGATTCCCCCACTGAGAATCATTGGGAACTTACTAAAATGGAAGTGTTGGAGGTGATGTCTTATGTTTATGGTATCAGAACCTCCGGATGAGGTAGAACCAGGGATAGGCTGTAACAAGGTCTTAAAATATCTTGGATGAGATCCCCTAAAACTGACCTTATCTGATGCATCAGATAATGTTCCAGGGTTGCTTGTTAGAAGAATGGAGGAATTCTGACAGGGATCGCAGAATCCAAGGCAAAATATGATCCCACAGTCCTACAGAGAGTGGTCTTTACTCGATCCTTAGGGAAGTCTAGTATTTCAGTTGTAGCTCAAAGAGATGGTCTTGCTTTAGGCAAGAGGGCTAAGTATTTCATCTCATGTCCCTGTCAGTAACTGAGGACTACATTGGTCAGGGAAGATCACTGGCTATTTGAAAGGGGCCATTAATGGCCAGGGAAAAGGAATACTCCCAGAAGTGGCAAAAGGCATTCCAAGACTTCTGGAAAGAATACAATGTTTTCTATAGTAGGAGACTCTTAGGCAGAATCACGCTTCTAGGCTGGAATGGAGTGAAGACTATGGTGGAAGGGTGTGTCAAGGACATAAACCAGTCAGTCAGATATCCCAGATGATCTTGGTTCTCCATACCAGCTCCCTTTGTGCTCTCACCAGCACTGGGATGCATTTATAAGCCTTATTACTTCTCTCTTGTAATGTGGGTACATACATAGAATACATTATAAAGTACTCCAAGGCTATCATGCATAGTTCATTTTAGTCACTAGCCCCATATTCATCTCATCTCACAGTGTTTCTGATTGCCCTTTCTCTAGATTTAAGATCGGAGCCAAAGTAGAGTAAGAACATCTAAGAAAGAGTAGAACTGACTATTCTAGGATAGTCTACTCCTTGCTCCCCATTTAAATTGTGAACTACTTTGTCTTCCTCCTATTAGATAGCTGAATTTTTTTTAATTTTGTCTTTCATACTGGATCCAAAATGGGATTCCAAGAACACCTGGGTGTGGCAGAGTAGTGTGTGTAGTAGGTTCACTTTTTAAAGTAAACTAGTTTGAAAGGTTGACTGAGTACTAGTGACTTTGTGAGAAAATGTTGGTAAATTAGGTATAAACTAAGTCTTCTTGAGAAATTAGGTACTGGCTGTGTTTTTCCCCTTGCACTGAGAGAGGGTACTACTTGGCAAATACAGGTATCCACTTCATCCTGCAAGTAGAACATAGTGCTTCTCCCTCATTTTATCACATAGTCTCCTACATGCAGGTCTTCCTTTCTCTAGGATTGTGGTGGTTCTGAGAAGAAGTCTGGATGTAGAAGCTATATAAATAAGAGAGAACATTCTTTCCACTGCAAGAACATGACCATTGACATCAGACAACTTAGAATTAAAACCTATTGTCTGAGTGAACTTGATTTTGTAAATATGTCTCTCATTCTTAGTTTTCAACTGCAAAATGAGTTCAATAAACTCACCTATATACCACACATAAAGACCTAACACGTTACAGGATAGCACCTATGTCAGTGATGGGCATTGTTACTGGGCATTATAAAGTGGTTTTTCTCTTATAAATATTTCCTGAATCTTAAAAAATCTTTTCTGGAGAATCACAGTCAGCTCTAAGATATAAATTCTCCCTTGCTTGCGGAGTTCCCAACTTGGGGTAAGTAAAATGAATTTAATGGTGATATTTAGGAACTGGTTCACTCATTTTGGTTTCCAGAGTGAATTGGGAGAGAAGGCATGGCTGCATGCTCAGTGGCCAGGTTCCTGCTTCAGAAACCAGCCTGGAAGTCCAGGCCTTGGTCTTGCTTCCAAGAGAACCTACAAAACCAAGGACAGAGATATTATAGCAGTCACTGATCCTGAGAAAAAATCTTCAGCTTACAGCAGTCCCTGCAATGAAGGCATGAGAAGAGAAAGGCAAATTCTTCTGAGTGCCCTCTCAGGAATTGCTTTCATTTTATGACAAGTGTTCTTATCCTGTAGTACAGCTTATAAAAGTAGAACAGTTCACAGATCCTTAAAAATGCAACTTTGAAGTGTGCTTGAAATCAGAATGGGAATAGCAATTAGACTTTTTTGTGAGCAGATTACTTCCTTTTAGATATGCCCTATGTTTTACAGGTCTGTGTCTGTGTGTGTACATATACATACATAATTCACATTTATAACATTTTGTTTGTTTGTTTGTTCTTGGGTAACACCCAGCAGTGCTCAGGGGTTACTCCTGGCTCCATGCTCAGAAATTGCTCCTGGCAGGCACGGGGGACCATATGGGGCACCGGGATTCGAACTGATGACCTTTTGCGTGAAAGGCAGACGCCTTACCTTCATGCTATCTCCTGGGCCCCACATTTATAACATTTTATAGATTTTAAGGTACAGATTTCTGACACTTAAAATCAGGAATGTGTGACAATCTATGACTCTTTAGAATTAT
This sequence comes from Crocidura indochinensis, assembly GCA_004027635.1. Taxonomy (NCBI): domain Eukaryota; kingdom Metazoa; phylum Chordata; class Mammalia; order Eulipotyphla; family Soricidae; genus Crocidura; species Crocidura indochinensis. The sequence continues at coordinate 2,827 of PVKC010031189.1, forward strand.
TAAAAAACAGAAGCCAAGGTCCATGATTGTGAATGCATACTGTGATTCCAACTTGTTCTTGATTGCTTATTCTGATAAGCCAGGGGTCCTTAAACTTTTTAAACAGGGTCCCAGTTCACTGTCCCTCAGACCATTGGAGGGCCAGACTATAGTAAAAACAAAAATTATGAACAAATTCCTATGCACACTGCATACATCTTATTTTAATGTGAAGAAACAAAACGGGAACAAATACAATATGTGGCCCGTGGGCCATAGTTTGAGGACCACTGTGATAAGCAGTACAGCAACAATGCATAAGTGTATTGCTTGGCTATTCATGTTGGCTTTCAATATTATTTGAAGTGTCCTTAGAAAGTTTACCCTATAGTTTGACATTGTAATTAAAGGCCCCTACATATACCAAAGGGCTCAGAAACAGCAGTAAAACCTCGAGATATCAGGAAGACAAATACTCCTGACTGAATAAATCATTGCAATGGCTTATTTTCTCAGAAAAGAGAAGTAAGTTATTTTATTGAGAACTTAAGAAGCAGATGATCATGTTTGATATTTGTATTGAGACACTTATAAAATGATTGTCCAGTCTTCAAAGCTATGCAAGGGAAGGCAAGAGAGATTGCCAAATTCCTTAGAATAGTCAAAACAGCATGAAACGTGACCAATAGATGCATCATGCAGAATAATTACCAAGAACATTCGTTTAATTGGCATCATTTCATTTCAGTATTCTTTCAATGTGCCTCTTCATCCACTACTAGACACTGCAACAACAACAAAACACTAAACTAAAATGGTGCTATTAAAGACCATGAAATGTGATCTTTTAAAATTGTGCATAGCAGCATATATTATATTACCTAAAAAATAGAGTTAACATATTACGATGCTTAGAATATAATAGGCATGCACACACACTCACACACACACAAACACCTCCTTTGTTATTTGGTCCTTCCTATAAGTAGCTCTAAAACTACAGAAAATATATGGAACTATTATATTTTCAGCACACAACAATAGATTGTATAAGATGCTGTTTATTAAAAATTTTTATTATTATTATTCTTTCCTGCAGAAGAAATGTTGAATCCAAGTGGGAGACAACATAAGTTAGCGAGAGAGACAGATAACAAAGTTTTGGTATATCTAAGGTTTTGGTGTATCTAAGGTGCCTAGAATTAAAACAGAAAGTCAGAATGGTGAGCAGCCTGGTTGTATCTATGCTAGTTAAGCTTTCCCAGAATACGGGGCCGGAGAGATAGCATGGAGGTAAGGCGTTTGCCTTTCATGCAGAAGGTCTGTGGTTCGAATCCCGGCATCCCATATGGTTCCTCAAGCCTGCCAGGACAGATTTCTGAGTGTAAAGCCAGGAGTAACCCCTGAGCACTGCCAGGTGTGACCCAACCCCCCACCCCACCAAAAAAAAAAAAAAAGATTTTCCAGAATGCAAAGAACTAGATAAAAACAGCAGGCATTATAATCCTGGGAAATATTGCATTTCCTAGGTATATGGAAATATGGGTGAGCACTCTAAGCATTAAGCTGAGTCTTGGGGCAAGGATTTAAGAATAAAACCACAATGTCTAAAAGGAAATAAGTGGAGGGATGGAATAAGAGAGAGAAAAGTTTCTACCATAGTGGCAGGCTGGAGGAGGATAGAGGGTATCTGGGGACATTGATGGTGAGACATGTACACTAGTGAAGGGATGGTGTTAAATTTTAAAAATTAACCAAAATAAAGGAGTAATATCAGACCCTAAGTGAAGGGTCTGAGAGTCAGGAAATGAACAAAATTGAATAGTCTAAACAGGTCTGTATCAAATCCTGGCCCAGGAACTGACAGTAAACTAATTCTTTTTCAGGTCAAATTCTCACATTTTCCAAAGGAAAACAGCCTTCTTCAGTCTCCCTACCATGTATCATCCTCAAAATGCAGCATATAAGAGCAAAAAACTAGACATGGAAAACAGGAAAATACAACCCAAAATTTTTATAAAGTATTAACCAGAAATGCACCTTGACATAATCAGATGTTGGAAATAGCAGAAGTGAATGTTGAAAAACAAATAGACGTATGATTTAAAACATGGGTCAGATGTGTGACAATAGGGGTAAGAAGACAAGGACTTTAAAAGTTATTAAAACATATGTAAGAGTTTAAAGGAAAATATTGACAGAGTAAGTGGGTGAACTGACATATTAATTGCGGAAATAATAAATGTATTTTAAGAAAGAAATAGCTCTGGATTTCTTAGGTAATCAGGGCAGCAGTACAGGATGATTAAGAACAACCTCTCTGCAGCCAGACTGTGTGAACTCAAATTTTGGTCTTCTCTGTGAGATGAGGCAATTTACTTACTCCTGCAGAGCCTTCTTGTTCCTTCAATGATGAGTATGATAATGTGAGTTCTTAAAGTGTTTTCTCAATAAATGCCTAGTGTATATGAAGACCTTTAAAAGTTATTTCAAAGATGTATGGGGTTTTATGACTGAAATTCAATTATGAACATGTTTATAACCACAATGTGTGCATTGTTTACAATAGGGGCCGGTTAGGTGGCGCTAGAGGTAAGGTGTCTGCCTTGCAAGCGCTAGCCAAGGAAGGACCTCGGTTCGATCCCCCGGCGTCCCATATGGTCCCCAAAGCCAGGGGCAATTTCTGAGCACTTAGTCAGGAGTAACCCCTGAGCATCAAACAAGTGTGGCCCAAAAAACCAAAAAAAATTATTTTTTAAAAAATATATGGGGTTTACCTCTAAAGTCAAATTGTTCTCCTTCATAGAACTCAAGAAAGGACTTGTATATAGTTTGGGGTCAGCTTGTGGGGCCACTCATCTCACTAGTGGCTTTGTTCAGATATTAAAGCTGATCTGTCGTGGTACCTTTTGTTGTATGGATTGAATTAGAAAAAGTAAACACAATAGCCCAACAGTCAGCGAAAATTCATCTAGAGCTTTAAAATCTTTTCTATCACATTTTTTTGTTTTTGTTTTTGGGCCACACCTGGTGATAGTTAGGGGTTACTCCTGTCTATACACAGCAATCGCTCCTACCATGAGGGACCATATGGGATGCTGGGAATAGAACCTCAGTTCGTCCTAGGTCAGCCAAATGCAAGGCAAATGCTCTGCCACTGATCGCTCCGACCCCTTTATCATATTTTCTATGAGAAGTGCTGTGGAATATGTGATGGGAAGTTTGACAGTAAGGACAATAACAGAGAGAGAAGGAAAGAACCCATAAACAGGGGGAACTTTTTCAAAGTACTGGATACCCCACACTGTATGGTTCCTGGAGCACTCAGGCAAGGACATCCCTGATTCTTATACCCAGACAGAAGATGTGACTCGGTGGTGCATCTTGCATGTTTGAGGTACTGAGACATGCTCAGTGTTGATGGCTGTGACTATCTTGTAGCCACAAATGTGACCTCCATGTCTGTAGCAAGAATGATTCCTACAACCCCCCTACTCACTCAACAAGAACCAAATAACTCAACTAACCAAGTGCGATTCTATAGTTTAGTTTTAAATGAAAAAAAACTTAAATTAACTTCCATTTGAGGGAATCTTATTATTTAAATGTGAATACAAACTCTCCTCTTTCCCTGCAGCTGTCAGAGCAGTGGGGACTTTCCCTCCCAAGGTGAATGCTTCAATTTCCCTGATTTCCTTATTTTATGGCCTTGGGTGACAGAGCAGTTCTTTGAAATTAAAGTTGGTCACATTGTTTGTGCTATTTGTAATTTGAACATGCTATCTGAGATTGTGTTATGGCTTTAGGGATTAATAAAATAATATTAGATCACCTTATCATACTTTAATAAAATTACTGACTTTTGAGTCAGGTAGAATTATTAGTTTGCTACAGAAACAGTGTGTTATGGTGTTTCTCAATTGAGGCAGTGATTCTCCAAGGGGAATAAATTAAATAAATTATAAAGGTAGGTGAGAAGGTGCCATTTTTTAAGGCTTCTGTTTATCTTCCATCAAGTCAGTGCAGCTTTCTTACCATCCTAAATTGTCAAACACTTAGTTCAGCTTTTCTTTAGTTATATTTTAATATCTCATGTGTTGCTTTGCTATCAAAGAAGTGAGAAGATTCCTTATCTAAACAAAAGAATAAGAGGGTCTTTAAAGGTCTTTGCTTTATCGGTGACCAACCCTTATTCAATTTCCAGAATTGATTATATATATATATATATATATATACATATATATATGTATATAGTTCCTATATATATATAGTTCCTCAAGTGTTGTCAGGAGTGATTTCTGAGCACAAAGCCATAAATAACCCCTGAGCACTGCTCGACATGGCCCTAGAACCTTCCCTTATAGAAAAAGAGGTGATAAAAAGGTTACCAGTCCATTAATTCTTGGCCCTCAAATTATCTTCCCATGAGAAGGGAAGTAAAAAGACAGAGCAACAGGGTCAAGCACAAGCCTGTGACTAACTAAATGGATATATGGAATCAAATATTGTCATAGATCTGGGTCTTCTGGGGTGGGGATCAAATAAAAGAATAGTAAATTAGTTCATAGGAAATGAAAAGCCTAAGAAATGCAGAGGGCAGAGAGAATAAAGAACACCCAATCCAAGATAAACTGAAAAATAAATTAGAAAACACACAAGGAATAACTACTTCCTTAAAAGGAAGTCAATAAATTTAATAAAATTAAAATTAAGGATGAATTTATACTAGGTAAAATTAAATAATAGAGAAATATGAAAGCTATGCTAAGTATTTTCAGGAAAAGTAGTCATAAGTATGAGAAATTACTAAACCAGAACAAATAGAAATGAAACAAGATGAGAAAGATATACTGAGAAACCAATAGGAATAAAAGTAGATTGTATCCTGGTAAGGAGCCCTGCAAGCACCACAGTTGAAAAAAATGTACAAGTACCAATACAAGTGCATGTGACCCTCCAGCAAGATCATCATCACCAAGAGTAATGGAGAGAAATGGGTAGGGGGAGTCAAAGTAAAAGAAGTTAGGGTATGTGCCTAGTATGTTCCATACTCAAGTTCAACCCCAGGCACCCCCTGGTCCCTAAATCATCCCCAGATGCAGCCCGGAAGGTCCTTGAACTCTACCAGGTATGTCCCCTGAAGACCCCTGAAACTGGATCTTTGGGCTAAGCCAATGATTTGTTGGCCAAGAATTGCTAGTGGGGATTCATGCTTTCTGAGCACTGCTTGGCAGCCCCCCACACAAAGCAAAAATAAAAATCTTAGAATCAAACTCTGAATCAAACTCTACTATTAATTCATTGGAATTGAGTCATAAAGGATAAATATACAGAAGAGGGAGAATAAAGCAAAGCAAATGGGGTTAAATTGAGATAAACATCTAAAAAGGAATTGAAGAAGTGAATTTTAAAATGAACAGCAAGCAAAAGTAATATTTTGGTAAAATGAGAATAATCTTATAAAATAAAGGAAGTCACTAGTCTTTTCTTTCGGATTCATAGTGTGTAATGCCTCCCCCAAAAGTACAAAACAAAACAAAACCAGTCGATATATAGACACATTTGAGAAAAATCATAAAACATTGAAAGTTACAGGAGAATAAAAAGTTAGTCACTCAAAATAATTAGCATAAATTTAAATTTTCAGTACCTAAAATATTAATAAATTTCAGGAAATGATACATTAATAGTTTTGAGGCATCAAGGAAAATTAAGTGGCAATGTAGAATTTTATCTGTAGGTGAGCACATAAAATGAATAAAATTTTCCAGGGAAATAAGCCATCACTTTATCACCAATCTACATTGAGCTAATTGCCCCAAAGATTTAGCAGGTAATCTGGGACCCATTCATCTAAAAGTTAAAGAAGGATGGGAAAACATCTGCCTCCTCATGAGCCCAGGGCTGTGAAACTATCTCCTTCCCTTGCCTAATAACCAAAGGGAGTAAATGACCTTGGTGCCAGGACCATAGTGTACTAGAAGGGAAGATAATCTTCTAGAATCTAGTGGTAATCAAAAGGAGTAAATGGCCTTGGTGCTAGGACTATAACATACTAGAAGGGAAGAGACTCTTCTAGAATCTAGTGGTTATCCTCTACTCAGAAACCAAAAGGTTGGAATTCACTTGTAAAACCAACAGCAATGACTCTACTTCAAGTTATTCTTTTTAAGCACCATGATTACAAAATGATTTATTGTTGGGCTTCATTCATAGAATGAATATACACCATCCTTCACTAGTGCGCCTCTCCCTCCACCCCTTTTCCTTTCTCCCATTTCCCTCCCACCCCCATCTGTCTCTAGGGTTTACCTCTCTCTCTCTTTATCTCTCTTTCTCTCTCTCCTTTTATCACTGTAGTTCACACTATTTTTATATAAACTTTATTTAAGCATCATGATTACAAGTATGCTTGTAGTTGGGTTTCAGTTATAAACAGAAAACCCCCATCACCAGTGCAACATTCCCACCACCAATGCCCCCTCCCTCATCCCTGCCTGTATTCTCGACAGGCATTCTATTTCTCTCATTCTTTAACATTGTCATGTTAGTTGTTAGTGTAGTTATTCCCCTAACAGAGTTCACCACCATTTTTGAACTCTTATAACCTCCCAGGGTTAAATAAGGATGAGGTAGCATATCTGAGCAGTCCCATCACTATTGAGGAGATTAAAATGATGATCAAAAATCTTCCCAAAAATAAAAACCCAGGCCCAGATGGATTCACTAATGAATTATTTCAAACTTTTCAAGAGGAACTTCTACCAATCCTTTTCAGGCTCTTTCATAAAATTGAAGAAACAGGAACACTTCTAAATAGTTTCTATGAAGTTAACATCACCTTGATACCAAAAGCAGAGATGCCATCAAAAAAGAAAATTACAGACCAATATCCCTGATGAACACAGATGTAAAGATCCTCAACAAAATTCTGGCAAATAGAATTCAATGCATCATCAAGAAGGTCATTCACCACGACCAAGTAAGTTTCATCACAGGAATGCAAGGATGGTTTAACATTTGCACTATTGTATATAGAGTGGTGTCTTGCATGTCACTTTCTCTCATTGCAGTGCCACTGAGTTCTTTTCCAGAGTGATCAGTTCCAAATATCATTGTCATAATAGATCCTTTTCTACTCTACCTGCACTCACCACTCCTTGTGGCAAGTTTCCTATCTTAGGCTGAATCTTCTGACCCATCCCTTTTCCTCTGACTCATTTCACTCAGCATAATATCTTCATATCTATCCACATATAAGCAAATTCTATAATTGCATTTTCCCTAAAGGCTGCATAGTATTCCATTATGTAGATGTACAACAGTATTAAATTATGTAGATGTACAACTCATCTGTTGTCCAGAACCTGGGTTTTTTCCAGATTCAATAATTGTTGCCAACTATTGTAAATTGTGCTGAGATAAGAGTGCAGAGAACACTTTTATATTGTGTTTTTATGTTCCTGTGTCAATTTCACAGAGTTTAGGCCTAAGTTATTCTTATATAAATTTTTCAGATTTGATCTCTCTTATTCTTTATCTGGAGAACTAATAGTAGAACAAGAAAACAGTCCATTTTTCTCAGCCAAATCTTTTGCATCATCTATTTCTGCTGGGACCTGGCAGATCTTCCCTTAAGCTGAGAAAAGTTTCATATATTCCTTTAGTGGAGAAACAACTGAAATTAGAAGTCTGGCTACTACCAGTTCTTTGTTTTTATTTCTGTTTCTTATATCTCATTTAAGATCCATTTCTGCTGCCTGACAGGAGACACAGGACCATGAATAGCACACAAATAGAACATTTTAACACTGCCCCTGTGCTGCTTGAATTAATCTCTGAGGTAAATGACAGTTCCCTGAGTGATCTCTTTAGATGCCAAAGCTTGAGTGGCTAGGATGTTCTATCATGAACATTCATTTAGAAACAACACAGATCAAAAGTACAGGGGGTTCCTTCCACCATCCTCTAATTCTCAGTCATTAGGCATTGATAAGATCATATATGGGGTTCTCATGAAGAGGAGGGTTCAGAGGTACATTGCATATTCCTCTTCAATGAGTATTCAGCAGAATGAAACCTACTGGTTTGTTGATGCCATTTATGTACTTGTCTCCTTTATCTCTCATACTTTTATTCTTTTTTATGGTCTCAAGATCATCTCACAAATAAAATTTCCTCATTCAATTCTTTTTGATCAACTCTTGCTGAAACCAAAACCCAAGAGGGAAACTTTCTTTTTACCAATGTGGTCTGTGTTTAAGCTGTTTTCCTAGAAAAAGGAATAAAGGAGTGAATTTAGCACTGAAATAACAGTAGAGAATCCCCAGAGGTGGAGTGGTGAAGATTGATGAGTGTAGGGTCAGTTGAGATTAGAATTAATGCTCTAGAGATTGATGGGAGGGGGGATTCAGTTGAGATTAGAATTCATGTTCTAGAGGGGAATCCATCCTTTACAATCCTATGACCCTGTTCTCATGGGTCATATTTAGAACACATCAGTAAGGAGTTGAGAGGATAGGGATATTTGAGAAGGAGGGACATTAGCATTGCCCGTGGTTTATGAATCTGGGCCACTGGGAGTACATCAAAATACTTTCTGGGAAGGGAATGTATAGACCAAATAAACATGTCCATCTCATGAGATTCCTGCAGTGCATACTGTTGGAGAGAGATAGAGTTATGTTTTCATCTTCTCATAATTCTACCGATGAGGAGGTACCATTGAGGAGTCAAATCATCATTTCCCTTCTTGGGAAAATTCCTGACAATCTGTATACTCACCCTGACCATCTCTGTTTTTTGGTGTCCCCTTTATTCTCAGTTTCCATCCTTTTGTTAATCACAGAGGTATCATCTTGAGCCTCTTCTCTCAGGAACTTCCTTCAGTGTCTAAAGATATTTCACATAGTCCAAGCCAATGATGGATCAATGCATGAGGCAATAGGGTGTGAAAATGTTAAAACAGAATAAAATTCTAATATTCCTCTAGAAAACTAATATGAAACAATTCTGGTGGTCTACTAGCCCAGACCTGAAAGCAGGCTCTAACACAGGGATGATGATGGAAAAGCATCCCAGTCAGTAGGACAAGCAGATAATCTATTCATAATAATCAACCTGAGTAATTCTATCCCTTATAAAGATGACTTCCAACTTCAAGATCAACATGAATGAGGGTGTTGGGACCCAACCAGAGATCAAACTGATATTCTCAAACTGCCTGTTTCACATTTCCTTTGGTTGTCCCACAGAACTCCTTTAGGTATGCTTTCCCTGGAGAAAAGCTGGTTTTTCCATCTCCCATGGTAATAAACAAATGGTTCAAAAAACTGTTGGTGCCCTATTATTTATTTACATATTAACTATATTAATTAATGTTCCAAGTAAATTCAAGTTTATTCTTGAACATATCTTGCTTCCGAAACATGAGCCTCTGGGAACTTTGAGTGACTACTGGTTGCTCCTATTAAAGACTCAGAGTAATTCTTTGGCAGAAATAGACAGGGCAAAAACTCACTGCACTTGCTTTCCCAGATTTTTGTGTGAACACAATATTGTGTGGACACACACAATTATTTCACCTTCTTTCTCCAATTACTGTGTTGAGGAAGAAAGGATGAAAGGATCCAATTATTCTTGAATTTAAAAACACAACCAATAAAATACAACTTTTAGTACTGAACAGAGAATTTATAATATAATGTAACAATTATATTTTAGGAGATTTATATATTAACCTTTATTGGTCTATACTTAGCAGAGATCCTCAAATTTTTCTTCTTATTTGAATCATTTGTAGAGATTTTAGATTTCCTATTGTCTTTCTAATATTCCTGATAATGAGGTTAAGGGCCAGACCTTGACAGTTTTATCAGAATAATCTCTGAGACGTGGAACCTAGGCGTCAGCATTCTGAAATCTTTTTAGCTGATTCCAATGTAGAACCAACTGAGAATTTGTGGCATACAATATTTCTTTCAGAATACTAGAGAAGTCTATTTTTTAAAAATGAGGTTCCATAGATATACAGAAAGAACCAGAGAGATCATACTTGCCTTGCAAGTCTATTACTATTTGATCCCCAGCTCTACCAGAACCACCACAGAGCCAAGAGTAAGCCATGAGCAACACAAGCTGTTGCCTACCCCTCTTACCCCAAATAAGATTCCAAAACATTATCCTATTGTAGAAGGTAATTTGGGGAACATTTTCTGGCTTGTCTTTCTATAAATGTAGATTGATTTCCCCTAGCCCAGGATCAAAAAGAATATATAGATGCTTGCCTCACACAAGGCAGAAATCAACCCCAGTTGATCATATATAATCATATATGATCCACAAGTACGTCCTTCTAGGTGTGACTCCTGAGTACAGAGCCAGGACTAAGTTCTGAGCACAATGGAGAGTGGCCCAAATCTTGCCCTTCCAAATATTACTTGCCCAACAAACAGTAGAAAGGAACAAGGATATCAGGAGGCTGTGATCAATGAAGGGCTTTCCTGGAAGCTGGGCTTTAAGGGGCATTGGTGGTGGGAATGTTGCACTGGTGAAAGGTAGTATTTTGATTATGACTGAAACCCAACTACAATCATGCTTGTAATCATGGTGCTTAAAGATTTTATATAACAATAAAATAAAATAAAATAAAATAAAATAAAATAAACAAATGGAAAAAATGTTCCTTTCAGGTAGGTAGAGTAGCACTACATAAAAGGAAAAAAAGCCTAATTTTGATAACTTTTCGAGAATATAAACTTCAGGTACGTGATGGAGGAGGATTATACACGCCCATTTCTTCCTTTGGGATTGTATAATCAAGCCTCAGAGGTCATCACCAAGAATAGTGATATTTTATGCATCAAAATCCCCTATTCAAAGCTATTTTCTTCTTTATGAAGGTCGAGTTATTCTCTCTGAATAAATTACAAGCTGGCATCTATTTCCTGTGATTGGAGAGGGCAATCCAGTGGCCTTTCGTCTTACTGCTGAGGCAAGATAGCAGACAGTGGCTGGCCAAGATAGTACAGGCGAACCAGGGCATTCCACCCTTCCCCCTTCCCAGGGAAAGAATCTGCTTCTTCCCAAGATGAGAGACAACCACTAAATCTCACAAGCGATGGGGAGAAGTCATTTTCTTCTTATAACAGCCTTTCTACTGGGGTACCAAATCTTTCTTCTAAACTGTAACCGTTTCCCAGAATATTTCTCATCTCTCCATATGCTAACAAAAGTGTGTGTTACTGAGGGAAAAAACAATCCATGCAGTTTGGATAAGACTGTAGCTTCCCACCTCCCATCCTCCGCAGTAGGCCACATAGTAGGCCTGTGAATTCAGTTGACTCATGCCAGCATTCATACCTGCAGAATAACAGCACTGAATGAGGCTGGATGGTGATGGAAGGTGATGGATGGAGGGGCCTTTCTCCTCTAGCCCAGGCTACGTGTCTGCAAGTCCCTGCTGGAGGCGGGTCTGAGGGTAGGGTGGCAGTGAGGAGGACTCACATCAGCCAGATTTCAGGAGACATCAGCTTTATTCAAGGCCCTAGCCAACAAGTGTGGCTTCTATCATATTTAAGCATGCTCTCTTCAGCTTGCCCTGCTATGCCAACCCACTCAGAATCAAAGTTTCTCTCTAAGACTCAATGTGTTTATCTTTGAGGTGCAGGTGTCTATCTGATATTAAAATAGCATCAGTGAGGGCCTCTGTAATTGAGAGTTGTAGTTGGTCACATTTCCATAAAAGGGCAGCTTTTGTTTTGGAAGGCTCTAGAATTTTTCTAATATTCTCAGTGCTTTCCT
>PVKC010031190.1:0-14557 GCA_004027635.1 Crocidura indochinensis
TGTGTTGATTTTGTAGCCTGCCACCTTGTTATATGATTCTATTGTTTCTAGGAGCTTTTTGGTAGAGTCTTTAGGGTTTTCTAAGTAGAGTATCATGTCATCTGCAAAGCCCAGGCCCAGATGGATTCACTAATGAATTCTTTCAAACTTTCCAGGAGGAACTACTACCAATCCTGGCAAGACTCTTATGAAATCGAAAAAACGGAAATACTTCCAAATACCTTCTATGAAGCCATCATCACCTTGATCCCCAAACCTGACAGAGATGCAACGAAAAAAGAAAATTACAGACCAATATCGCTAATGAATGCAGATGCAAAGATACTCAACAAAATTCTGGCAAATAGAATACAATGCCTCATCAAAAAGATCATCCACTATGATCAAGTAGGTTTCATCCCAGGAATGCAAGGCTGGTTTAACATCCATAAATCTATCAACATAATACACAACATCAACAACAAGAAAAATAAAAATCACACGATCATATCAATAGTTGCAGAGAAAGCATTTGATAAGGTTCAACACCCATTCTTAATCAAAACTCTCAGCAAGATGGGAATGGAAGGAACCTTTCTCAATATAGTTAAGGCCATCTACCACAAGCCAGTGGCAAATATTATCCTCAATGGAGAAAAACTAAAAGACTTCCCTCTAAATTCTGGCACAAAACAAGGCTGTCCTCTCTCACCACTCCTATTCAACATAGCACTGGAAGTACTCGCTATAGCGATTAGGCAAGAGAAAGATATCAAGGGAATCCAGATAGGAAAGGAAGAAATGTTTATAAATTTTAATGGCAAAATATTTAGGAATTGCATTTGGGAATTGATTTGACAGACTTCAGAAGAAAATACAGAATTCTGGGTTTCGAACCTGGGGAGGCTGCATGCAAAGCAAGTGACTTAACCACATAGTATTGCTCCTGCTCTCATCTTTGACCAATCTTTTTGTTTAGTTTTGTTTTGGGGGCCTCTCCAGGCAGCACTCAGGCTCTGTGTTCAGGAATTGCTCCTGGAAGGCTCAAGGGACTATATGGGATACTGGAGATTGAACCTAGGTCAGCTACATGCAAGGCAAATGCCCTCTCCTCTGGTCCATCTTTCACCCATCTATGTAGAAGGGTATTTAAGCCAATTTTATGTTTCAACTATTATAATGTTACTATGAACTTGGGGATGCAAATATAGAAGGATTCAAATATAGAAGGATTTCTCCTGAAATCTGGAGAAGGTCTGTGTAGAACTCGCATTTCAAATGACCTCCTGACCTTGATTGGAGTCATGTTGAAATAAATAATGGAGCACACAGCTGTGAATATGTGCTTGGCGGTCTTGCTTAAAGGGAATCCTCAAACATGCTCGATCTTGCCTGAAGAGATTGGATTATCCAGACTGAAGCAAAAAAATAAGGGGCAACTTTGAGTTATAAAGATGTAATTGAACAAGATAGAGATAGCACAGTGGCGTTTGCCTTGCAAGCAGCCAATCCAGGACCAAAGGTGGTTGGTTCGAATCCCAGTGTCCCATCTGGTCCCCTGTGCCTGCCAGGAGCTATTTCTGAGCAGGCAGCCAGGAGTAACCCCTGAGCACAGTGGGGTGTGACCCCCCCCCCAAAAAAAAAAGAAAAGAAAAAACAAAAACAAAAACAAAAACAGACGTGGCCTAAAGATGTACTTGGACTTAACAAATGGGTACAAACAAACTGACGGAAAATGAAAAATACCCCATTTCTTCTGCCAACCATACTCCATACTTGAGGCTTACCTGAAGCCCTCCCTATTTGAGGTCAAGTCAGTTGTCATGTAGTTATGGAAACAAACGTTATGTTTGCTGAGAGCATTAGAGAGGAGGAGGATGATCTGAATGTATATTATATATATCTCATCATAAAATTCTTTTAAAAAATAATATCTACATTTTTACATAGAAAACACTGAAACAAAGCCAATAGAATAAATATAAGAGCAGACTCTTAAATAACACAAACAATGATTTACAGAAAGAAATTAGTTTGCAAAGAGGTCAATTATTTAGTGATAGATGGAAAATAAAAGTTTGGTGACCAGTATATCTATATATCTATGTATATCTATCTTTTTCTGCATGTATATCTTGAAATTTGAGCTGAAACCTATATAATTTAGTGTTGAGTTATACTGAACTTATAATTGGGGATACTTAGCATGTGCAACTCTTCCTATTACGTAAAGTTTTTAGATGCTGTAGATTCATTATGTACAACCCCATATAACGTATAGACTAAATTAAATGTCATATCAATAACAAAATTAGAGGCTTTGATATTTTAGAAAAATGCTTTCTTTTTCTAACCAAATATGTTTGACATTTGACAATAGTATAATTTTAGCCAAAAAAAGGAAGGCAATAACAATAGTAAAATGTACAAGTATAATTTAGAAGAAAGGTTTATTTTAAATTTGTAAATTTCAGACAAAGCCTTAAATTTACTTAAAAGTTATGACTTGATTAGTCAACTGTGAATAAATGGGTAGGTTCCTTATAGGTTCATATGTGTTATTGGGGTCAGAAACATCTGAAATGAGATGGCAAATGTGAAATGGCAGAATGAGAATCATGATAGCATCTATAGTCTCTCATTTTTATAACTGTAAAATGCTTCTGTATGTCTGTGGGTATTTGTAATTCCTGCATTCTCACTGCTCTGTATCATCTATGTGATGAGTATGCCACAAATATAATGATCCATTTTGCCACTGATAGAAACTTAAGGTTTTCATTGTTGTGAACATGCTCTATATTGTTGCATGTTTAACAGAAATGAATTGGCTGGTTTCTACAATGGGCATGAATTTAGCTTTAATAGATATCAGTTTATCTAGAGTCATTTATAGAAGTGTACTTAAAATGGCAGAAGAGCAATTTTAGTTATTATCTTACTTTCCTCCTATTTGGTTGAGATATTTGTCTTTTCAAAATGTAGTTATTTTGTTGGTATGTAGCAATTTTGCATTGTGATTTTGATTTACATCTCTCTGGTAACTGATAAAACTGAATTCCACTTATAAAAAGTATATATAATAACAGTAAGTGAGATTTTGTAAGTATGAGGCAGGGAAATTTCTCCAAGTAGATACCCCCAGGCTATATCATGTTAAGATGACACCATTTTGGTCTCCTGGCGATCCTGAGTATAAAACCAAAATAATTGGTTCTGGAAGGTAATTTTTTTCTATATCCTGGAAAGGTTAAAATTGCTTATTTGAAGGAGAATAATGAAAAGAGTCCATCATTATTTGGATTTTAAATTTATTTCAATGCCTCATTCAATGGTTTCTTTAAAATGTAAATTGTTATTTGCTTTTTCTTGATTCTATTTTTATATGATCTTGATTTTCTTAAGGTCAATCTCACATAAACATATTCATAATGGGTGGTTTAGTATAGTATAAATGAGTAAATACAGATATTAAAATAAAATTCTGAGATGAAGAACCAGTAGGCAGTAGGAAGTAATTTGACACTGATTTTTGGCTTTTAACTGACCAGTCTCCACCCCTTCCCACACATAGCAGTTCTCAGAATGTGGGGTTCACTCTTGTCAACACCAGCAAAATTTAGTTCTGTAACATGAGGCTTATCAGAAACTAAAAGGTATTGAATAATAGTTCTTGCTTCCCCACCCTCCAAAAAAAGTCTGCCATTCTTTGAAAAGTAATGAATAAACCTCTTTTGTTTGAATACATTTAAAAGATGATTACAAAAATCTATCTTGATAGTATCAATCAGTTTGGGTCTTGTGCTTTTGCTGTCTCCCTTTACCTTGGGAAAAAGATCCTTTAAGGTGACCTGGGAAATAATGTAGAGGTTAGGCGACTTAACAAGGTTACCTGGTAACCCTACTTCATGTGTCACCTGAGCACAAACAAATATTGCCCTGGAGGACCCCAAGAACACCCCAGGTATCCATGATTGTCCCTGGCACTTCATAGCTTGCATCCTTAGGCCTGGTCACTGAAGTCAAGATTAGATGCTCAATCTACCGATTGGCCAAATAGCTTTGACAGTGGCCTTGGAACCCTTGATCAGCCATTGGGAAAGGTTCTTCCCTCCTGTCTCCCCACCCTAGTTTCTTTCAAGAAAGTTTCTTTTATTTTACATTTCCTTTATGTGCTTTCTCTCTTCTAGGTGCTAATGAGTTCTTATTTACCTGTAGGAGTTTAACTTAGAGAAAACAAAATAGAACCTGTGTGCATGTCTATGTGGCTGAGATATCAAAAAATTACATGAACTTTCTTAGAATACTAAAAGGAAGATAAACCTTGAAGGTTATATTGAACTTGTAAATGGGAACCCATAGCATTTTGCCTCTTAAGGTTCTTGGAGTTTGTACATTCAATTAGAGTCAAAAAGTGTTTATTGGTGATGGTGGTTATGACCCATACAAATTTGGAGACTGAAATACTTTTTTGTGTGCCATGGTCAGGTACTTAGCTGTTTCCTTGGGAAAAGTCTAGTTTTTACTTCTGTTTTTTTTTTTTTTTACTGAATCAAAACTTGGTAATTTTGATCTGAATGAAATTAGGTGCATGCTTTATTTTCTTCAATTATTAGTCTTTACTTTATCATTTGCTTTTTATATATTATAAAATTTGCATTTTTATGATTTCATATTACCATACTAACATGATACAGCTGTTATTTTATTTAATTTAATCTTACTAAAATTAACGAAAGATAGACTTTTTTTTTTGGTTTTTGGATCACACCGGACAGTGCTCAGGGGTTACTCCTGGTTCCACAATCAGAAATCGCTCCTGGCAGACTCAGGGGACCATACGGGATGCTGGGATTTGAATCAATGACCTCTGCATGAAAGACAAACGCCTTAACTCCATGGTATTTCTCTGGCTCCCAAAAGATAGACTTTTAAACTGGTCCAGAAATTAAGTAATTTACCTAAGGTTACATAATTTGTATATGATGAAGTCCTTATCTGAATTCAGAATTGACCCTGGTAGGTACTAGCTTTGTGTCCTGGGTAACATATTACTATTTTTAAATGCATTATTAGTAGTAGTATTAGTATTCTTTTGCTTTTTGGGCCACACCCAGAGATGCTCAGTAGTTGCTCATGGTCTTGCACTCATGAACCCTCTTGGCTGTTCTCAGGGGACCATATAGAACTCGGAAGATTGAAACAAGATTAGTCACATGCAAGGCCAGTGCCCTCCTTCTGTACTACCTTTTAGTTCTGGGATGTTATTTTAACCTAATGAAAATGCTGGTTTTTTTGGTGAAGATTTAGTAGATATGGAAACTCTAAAGTGATTATTAAATGCATTTGGGTATCATACAAAGACTTGAAACATGCATATTCTATTATTATCTAATACTAACATTATTATCCTCATTAGTCATCACTAGTTAACAGTTAAATTAAAACAATTGGGGGAAGGCACATCTGTACTTGGAGCTTGCTCTGGATTTATACTTAGGGGACACTTCTCTTGGTTCTTGGGGGCCATATAGGGTTCTAGGGACTAAATGTGTGTCAGTTACATGCATGGCAAACCTCTGCCTGTTGTAAAGCCTGATCTATAGGCTCTAGGCAGATAAATTTATTTCTTTTCTTTTTTTTACAAGTCTGTCACAGTTATATTTAAGGTAAATAGTGGCAGTGAATTAGGGAAATTCTCACCACTAGTGTTGACCTTCCTCTGCCCTTGTCCCCAGCATGCTTCCCCTGTCTCCACTCTTAGCCCCTGGACAGCTAGTATAAAAGGTCCCTTTTGTGTATAGCTTGTTGTAGTTTGGGTCTTTTGATTCCATTGACCTTGACTTAGGGTTGAATATTTAGGCCTGATATTTTTTTTTTTATTTTCATTCAATATTTATGAGACTGCTTTCCCCTAGTACCGTCCACTTCCCCACCCCCCAATTTATGAGGCAGAACTAGCAGATTCATGTTCTATGATCCTGTTAAAAAAGAAAAAGAAAAACAAAAACGGGGATGATCCCCTCTGTAGAAGCTATGAATTTAAATTTTAAAAAAGAAAGAAACAAAAGAAAAAAGACAAAAACCAAAACCATACCAATTAAAAAAAAAGATAAAATAGGAGGGGGGCTGGTGTGGCTTTTTTTTAGCATAGGCACAGTAAATAGGAAACTTATGGACAGGTAAATTTCTAAGGTTTCACAACAACCCAACAAAGTCATTATTATTCTTTTCATTAAGAAGGCCAATTAACTGGTCTGCTGTCTTTTTCGTTAGCGTGAAAACTATTCTTTACCAGAACTGGTTTACTCAAAAGGGTTCTATTTATGATATGCAATCCAATATCACTGCATATTATTTTAAACTTTGGACCATTTCAAGTAAGATATCCTTGATGTTATTCAACATTTTCTATGTACTACATCAGATTGAGCTTTAGGCTCTTTCATCTTGAGTTAGAGAAAATAATGGAAGGAAATGGTGGATTTACTTTCAATCTGTCCACTCTTACAAGGAAGAGGGAATCTTATTTGTTTATGGCTGACCCCCAGGGTGTCACTCACATAACATTAGCTTTTTTCTCTTTATGAATCACTTTCCCCTGAATTATTGTGCTGTTTTACTTTAAAAGATCACTTTAAGAAACTTTTAAAATTCCCCTAGTAGTTTCTTGTTATGACATTGCTCTTTATGGCACTTGAGTTCTCATTTTTAAAGTTACACTTGAGATAATTTGCTAGGAAGATCTTGCTTAGGAAAGGAATTCCTATGCTTCCTTCTTTTATTTTATTTTATTTTTATTAATATCTTTATTTAGACACCTTGATTACAAATATGATTGTGGTTGGGTTTCAGTCATGTAAAGAGCACCCCCCCCCCCAATCACCAGTGCAACATTCCCATCACCAATAAGAAGTCTAAAGTAGGGGCCGGAGAGATAACACAGCGGTAGGGCATTTGCCTTGCACACGCCGTTTCAAAACAAATAGTGATTTGAATACCAGCATCCCATATTGTCCCCTGTGTCTGCCAGGAGCGATTTCTGAGCATAGAGCCAAGAGTAACCCCTGAGCACTGCTAGGTGTGACCCCAAAACAAACAAACAAACAAACAAACAATAAAACCCCTAAAGTCTAAAGTTGCCTCGCCCATACTTTTTAAAAGGAAGTTCAGAAAAAAAATTCTGATTAAACTACAAAAATATGTGGTATTATTGGATAGTTTTGAATATTAAACTAAGAGTGTTATTGTAACAAACTACTGGTAAACGAGGATGTTTGAAAACCATTTAAGAGTGAAGCTTAGTGGAAAGGTTTCTTGAGCATACAGATCTATTTTGTAATAATGTGGGGTTTATGGATATTTTCTAAGATCATATGACACATGCAGCGGACCAGGTGAAGTAATTGACTTTTGCCACATTGTATAAACTACTGATTATTACTTTGCTGGATAGTTTGTATTGCTACTTGGTATAAGTGGTTTTGGTGTGTAGTTGTGACTATGATGGCATGGTATAGCTCACACAGTTCACAATACTATTCTATGTACTGATTAATGCTGTGCACTTCATATTGCATGTCATTAGCGCACACTACATCAACTTATATAACTTCACTGATATTAGCTCACACAAGTACTGTGGAATTAGATCCCATTGCTGTAGAACACACCACAAAACTGGTATAGTGGTCACTGTGGTATGGATCACTGTGTGCTGTTGTCATAGATGTGCTGGTATCAGCTCTCAATGTGTGTAGCCTCTACTGCTATGCTCACTGTGTGTCATTTACATGTACATTGTTGTGCTGGTATTAGCTATAGCATAGCAAGCAGTTCATACTGCCACACAAATACCAAATGACATTGTGTATAGGTCAAGAGATTACACTGGGTATTAGATTGCACTATGTTTTATTAAGCTTATGCAATTATAGGTGTAGTTCTCAAGATCAGACATAGCTCTTAAAAATTGATTATTAAAAATGAAGAACCTTCCCAAGTTCTTCCAAGAGCTTTGCAGGCAGAGCAGTTATTTTTAGCACTTAGCTATCATTTTGCTAAGTTTAAAAGTCAAGAGTTCAGGATGCAACTATGGACCGTGGATGCTGTAGGGAGTTCTAAGTCTGAGAGCTGTTGGCTGTAAGTGGTCTGAGCGCAAATGAGGAGAGGCTGCTATTTAGAAAAGCATACATTAGCTGAGCCAATGATTTCTAGCTTTAAAAAGACACAGATCAAGGATCACATATAGAAGAGAAGAAAGATTTTGTTAAGAGAGTGAACAATTTTTGATGGAAAATAATAAACTTTTTTTTTTACAGTAGTCTTTTTATACGTTAAGGAAAGTTTTAGGAAAAAATTATTTTTTTAAAAGACTTGACTGATTGATTGAATGTTTCTTTTTTTTTGTGCAGGGGTACTCCTGGTTCTGCAATCAGAAATCACCTTTGGCAGGCTGGGGGACCATATGGGATGTCAGGAATTGAACTGGGTCCCTCCTGGGTCAGCCACATGCAAGGCAAATGGCCTAACAATCTCTCCAGCCCCTAGAAAAAAATTTCTAAGTGCTACATAGATACCCAGAAAGAACACCCAGGTCATCAGCAGATGCTAAATTTTGGTCTTTAAAGATTGTTGTGGGAAGACACAGATAAGGCTGAAGCGTTTCAAGACAGATTGACTCATGATCCTGATTGACTCAACAACTGAACCCAAGATTCAGAGAACAAAATGGTTAGAGAACTGTTCATTCTTCCAGCTACCATTTAAAGATTTTCTGACCTACATTGTTCTGGCCTGTACCTTTGCACCCGTCCTTCGGGAGGGGTTGTGATTTATCTGGCTGGTGTCTCAGCATCATGGACGCAGTCAGGGATGTTTGGTAGGTAGCTGCAAATGATTGGTGCAGACCTTTAGTGGAATATTCAATAAGGTTGCCTGTATCTATTCTGCAGTTTTGACTTTAACAAAGCTGTAGAAAGACAAAGCCTTGATGTGACATGCAAAGGCCATTCTTCAGGTGAGCCTGAATCTTCAGGGTTTTTCTCCACCTTTCAGACATCAAACAGCGGGAACATCATCACAGAGTGATAGGCTGAAAAGGCCCAATGTTTTACATCACTTAATGAGCTTTAGATTAGACATATAGTGTATCTGATTTGTGGGGAGCAGTGAAGGGGAAATACACTGGGACTGCTAGTTTTCACTGCATTGTCAATATCTAGCTTAGTGCCTTCAGGTCCCATATATACATTCAAAGGTACCAGTGACTAGAATACAAAGGCCACCCCCAGAATAGAAGAAACTAGTCACCAAATCCCCATCTGATAAGAGGCTAACATTTTAGATATACAAGGTATTGACAGAACTAACATAAAAATAATCTAACCCCATGAAAAATATAGGAAGAAGAAATGAACAGACATTTCCTCAAAGAAGAAAAAAAGGGATATAAAAAAGTGCTCCACATCACTAATCATCAGAAAGATGCAGATCAAAACAACAATAAGGTATCATTTCAGACCACAGAGACTGGCACATACCACAAAGAACAAGAACAACCAGTGCTGGCAAGGATGAGGGAATAGAGGAATCCCCATTCACTACTGGTTAGAATGGTGCTAGTCCAGTATTTCTGGAAAAAATAGGGTATTCTCAAAAAAAAAAAAACCCTGGAAATTGAGCTCCTATGTGATTGAGCAATACCCCTCCAAGGGATATACCATAAGAACACAAAAGCACAATACAAAATGTTCTCCCTATATTCATAGCAATACTATTTAGAATAACCAGAATCTGGAAACAATTTGGGTGCCGGACAACAAATGAGTGGCTAAAGAAATCATTGGTACATCTACACAATGGAACACTATGCTGCTTTCAAAATAAATGAAGTCATGAAATTTGCCCATACATGGTTGAACATGGAAACTATTATGCTAAGTGAAATGAATCAGAGGACGAGGGATAAACATATAGTAGTCTAATTCATGTGTGGAATATAATAAAAATAAAAGAGTAAGTTAATAATATCCAAACACCATAAAGAAGATGGAGCTTCCTAAAGCGGGTGAAGGAAAATGATCAGAAAAAGAAAGAAGCCAAAGAGAAAGGAACTTGGGTTCAGTTGAAGCACCAGCCTGCTCCACCAAGAGAAGCACACTTTGTGAGAACCAATGGAAAGGAGCCTGAGCTGCTGGAACCCATTCCTTATGAATTCATGGCATGAGAGGCATTTTTTAAAAATAAAAGATCTCTGAACTATCAAAAAAAAAAAAAAAAAAAGAAGAGGGATGGGAGGACCAGCCCATGATATGAAGCTTTCCACAAAGAGTGGTGAGTGCAGTTAGAGCAGTTCGACTACACTGACAACTAGCCAGACAATTATAGTGAGAGAGAGAGAGAGGCAAGATGACTGTCTCAGAGACAGGCAGGGGCAGGGGTGGGAGAGAATTGGGGGACATTGGTGACAGAAAATTTGCATTGGTGATGGATGGCCTACATTTTTTTATAATAATATCATTATTTAAGCACCATAGTTACAAACATGTTTGTAGTTGGATTTCAGTCATAAAAAATCTTTATCAGGGCAACCTTCCCTTTTCCAACTTCCCTCATTTCCCTCCAATGCCAACACCTGCCTGTCATTATCATTATCACGATAGTTGTTAGTGTAGTTATTTCTCTAACTGCGCTCACCACTTTTTGTAGTAAGCTTGATATCATGGCTAATCTCCAGCCCAAATCTCTATTGTGTCTGGGTATTATTACAATAATGTCTTTTATTTTTCTTTAATCCTACAGTGAATGAGACATTTGTGTGTGTGTGTGTAACACAATTCTTTACATATAAATACCAACAACTACTGAAATTTCTGCCACAGTAGATTATCCAATTCATTTTTTAAATATAGTGGAAGAGGAATTAAGAATAAATAGATCAATAAACTATTAATAAAATTACAATGAATGAGACTATTTTGTGTCTGTCTCTCTCACTCTGACTTATTTCACTCAACATAATAATTTCCATGTCCATCCATGTGTAGGAAAACTTCATGTCTTTATTATTCTTGAGAGCTGCATAATATTCCATTGTGTATATGAACCACAGTTTCTTTGGCCATGCATCTGTTGTTGGTACTCTGGGTTGTTTCTAGATTCTGGCTATTGGAAATAGAACTGCAATTAACATAAGCTTGCAGAGGACATTTTTCTATTGTGTTTTAGTATTCCTAGGGTATATCCCTAAAAGTGGTATTACTGGATCATATGGGAGCTCAAATCCAGTTTTTTTGAGGAATATTTATATTGTTTTCTAGAAAGGCATGACTAGACAGCATTCACACAGCAGTGAATAAGAGTTCCTCTCTATTCACATCCTTTCTCTGATGGTAGTGACTAGTTTCTCCCATTCTGTGTATGAACTTTCTGTCCTAATCACTATTTCCTCTGATGTACAGAAGCCTCTCAGTTTAATGTAGTCTCATTTGTTTATCTTTACTTCCACTTGTATGGACAGTGGTGTTTCCTCCTTGAAGATGCCTTTAGTCATGTCATGGAGTGTTTTACCTACATTTTCTTCTATATACCTTATGGTTAGGGGTCTGATATTAATGTCACGAATGCATTTTGACTTGACCTTTGTGCATAGTGTTAGATAGAGGTCTGAATGCATTTTGTTGATTGTGGCTGACCAGTTGTCCCAATACCATTTGTTAACGAGGTTTGCCTTGCTCATTTTGCATTTTTTGCCCCTTTATCAAAGATTAATTGATTGTATGTCTGGGGAACATTCTGTAAATACTCTAGTCTATTCCATTGATCTGAGGGTCTGTCTTTATTCCAGTACCAATCTATTTTAATGAATATTGATTTGTAATGCAATTTAAATTTAGGGAAAGTGATGCCTCTCATCTTCTTTTTCCTAAGGGTTGCTTTAGCTATTTGTGGGCATTTATTGCTCCAAATGATTTTAAGGAGTGTTTGATTCTCTTCTTTAAAAAATGTCATAGTTATCCTAGAGGGTTTGCATTAAATCTATATAATGCTTTGGGTGTTATTGTAATTTTAATGATGTTAATCCTCCCAATGTGTCTCCCTTTCTTTGTGTCCTCTTTTATTTCTAGAAGTAGTATTTTCTAGTTTCTTTGTAGAGGTCCTTCACCTCTTTAGTTAAGTTGACTCCAAGGTATTTGAGTTTCTGTGGCACTATTGTGAATGGGATTTTTCAAATGTACATTTGTTTTCTATCTTTGTGCATAAGGAGGCCACTAATTTTTGCATGGTAATCTGGTAGATTGCCACTTTGCTATATAAATCTATTGTTTCTAGAAGTTTTATTTAGAGTATTTCTGGTTTTCTAAATTTAGAATCATGTTATCTGCAAACAGTGAGTACTTGACTTCTTTCTTTTCTATCTCTATGTTCTTGATATTTTTGTACTGCCTATTTGCTATGGCAAGTACTTCCAGTACTATATTAAATAGGAGTGATGAGAGGGGGCAGCTTTGTCTTATACCAGATTTTAGAGAAAAGGCTTTAAGTTTATCTCCATTGAGTATAATCTATTCCATGGTCTTATGATAAATGGCCTTCATTATTCTAGAAAAGTTCATTCCATTGCCATCTTGTTGAGAGTATTTTTCTTTTTCTTATTTTTATTAATAATTTTTATTTTGACTAAAATGGATTACAAATCATTCACAGTAGTATTTTAGGGACAAGTAACATTGAATCAGGGGCATTCTTACCACCAATGTTGTCCTCCCTCCACCCCTGTTCCCAGTATGCACCCCATATTGCCCCTCTTTTCCCCCTCCCACCCCTCCGGGCTGCTTGTATAAGTGATTCCTTCTGTGTCTAGCTTGTTGTAGATTGGGTATCGATTCTGTTGTAGCTGGCTTTGGATTTGGTGTTTAAGTCTGATCATTTTTTTATTTCTACTCGATGTTCATAGTATTTCTTGTAGCATGAATGGACCATATCAATGCTTTTTCTGCATCTATTGATATAATCATATAGTTTTTATTTTTTCTTTTGTTGCTTTGATATGCTACATTGATTTATTTGCTTATGTTAAACCATCTTTCCATCTCTGAAATAAAATATACTTGGTCATTTTGTATGACCCTCTTGATAAGGTGTTGAATCTTATTTGCTAGGATTTTGATGAGGATCTTTGCTTCTGTGTTCATTAGAGATATTAATCTATAGTTTTCTTTATTGCATCATCTCTGTCTTCTTTTGATATCAGTGTGATATTAGCTTTATAAAAACTGTTTAGGAGTGTTTTTATTTCTTCAGTTTCCCAGAAGAACCTGAAAATGATTGGTGATAATACATATTGAGAGATTTTAAAAAGTTGCTTAGTTCATCTGGGCTGGGCTTTTGTCTTGGGGAAGACTTTTGATTATCGTTTAATTTCCTCAATAGTGATGAGTCTATTCACATATGATAGATAACCTTGTTTCAACTGTGGAATACTATGAGTCCAAGGATTTATCCATTTCTTTCAGTTTCTTTTGTTCTGAGGCATAGTTTCTCAAAGTAGTCTCTGATTACCCTTTGAATCTCTGTAGTGTCTGTAATAATCTTTCCATTTTCATTTCTAAATAAGTTTATTAAGATTCTCTCCCTTTCTCTGTGAGTTTTGCTAGTGGTTTATTGATCTTGTTTACTTATTCAAAGAACCAACTTTTGCTTTCTTTGATCTTTTGAATAGTTGTTTTGATTTCCAATTTATTAATTTCTGCTCTAAGTTTTGTTATTTCCATCTGCCTATCTATTTTGACTCATTTTGTAGATTAATTTTAATTTTATAAGCTGTATTATTAAATTATTCATGTAGACCACCTTCATCTTTCCTGATGTGCTTGCAAAGCTATAAATTTTCCTCTTTGTACTGCTTTTGCTGTGTCCCACAAATTCTGATAACTTGTGACTTTGTTTTTATTTGTTTCCAGGAATCTCTTGATATTAGCTTTGATTTTATTTCTGACCCACTGCTTGTTTAATAGTGAGTTGTTCAGGTTCCAGGTTTTAAATTTTTTAATACACTTCTAATTTCAGTGCATTGTGATCTGAGAAGGCAGTTCTTACAATTGCTTTCCTTTTATTTAGGGAGGTATATTTCATGAGCCAGCATATGGTCTATCAAGGACAATGACACTTGTGCATTGGAAAAGAATGTGTATCCAGTATTCCGGATATACAAATCTATTAGGACATTTTCTTCCATTTCACCTTTCATAGTATATTCGTGTCAGGTTTCATCCTGGGTGGTATTGAGATCTCCCACTATTATTATGTTCCTATTAATGTCCTCTTTCAGATTTATCAACAATTGTTTTAAATATTTTACTGGTCTCTCATTGTTTAGGAGTATTTCTTCCTG
Organism: Crocidura indochinensis; assembly: GCA_004027635.1. Lineage (NCBI taxonomy): Eukaryota > Metazoa > Chordata > Mammalia > Eulipotyphla > Soricidae > Crocidura > Crocidura indochinensis. Next base: position 14,375 of record PVKC010031190.1, read on the forward strand.
TTGTACATATCCCTTGATTATAATATGTTCATCATTGTTTCCTTTTTTTTGTCCCCAGTTTCCAATACAGACCAGGCAAGGGTCTGGGTTGTGGTGTATATAGGGTGCATTTACTGTACCTCCTCTTTCTATACAGTCCGTGTGAAGAACACAGCCTGTGGTAAGAATTGGGAGGCCTTATTT
>PVKC010031191.1:0-14598 GCA_004027635.1 Crocidura indochinensis
CACTTTGGCATGTTGTGGCCAGTTAAGCATTTAGTCATTTGACTTTCACTATTTTTTTCTTTTTTCTTTTTTGTTTTACTTTTTCTTTCTTCCTTGAACAAGTCAACATTTGTCCCTCTTCCAGACCTGAACATAGAGCTATCACATCCTAATTCTCCTCTGAATTATCTCACACACATGGGGTGCAGACACGGGAGCCCTTCACATAGCAGCCTGCCTAGAGCTGGAGTGGGTTGGTGTCAGATACTTGGGCACCTGTAATACCCACACAGCCCTAAGGAGCTCAGGACAGGGCTGCATAGGTGAGAAAGAGGCCATGAAGCCATGAGCTCTGGGATCCTGTAACCCTGGGGAAAAATCTCTCTCTCCACCTTTTCCTGCTGTCAAAAGTCTTCTCCCAACCAGTTAACTAGATCAACCACTCATGAAAGTCAGTTGAAGAGTCTAGTGAGCCAAAGTAGTGGAGTAACACTAGATGTAGAAGCAGCCCCTGATTACATCTGAGGTGAAGTCGAGCCTCTGTGTGGAGAAGGTAAAGAAGGTTGGAAACCCCATGAGAGAGTGAGAGGATATGTGTGCTGGGCAGAAGCTGACTGGGCCTGAAGAATGGCCTTCTGGACAGAGGGGCATCCAGCCACTAAACAAAGAGAGGAAGGCTGGCAGGTGCTGGGCTGTCTCAGAGCCCCAGGAGACAGGACACAGTTGGACAGGTGGATAAACACCAGCACCACTTTTTATGCTTCTCTGGGCTAGCTGGGCTCTCACAAGTGAGCTGCATACAGCCAAGGGACTATGCTGAGCAGGGTCTGTTGTCCCTATGAGGCCCAGGTCTGGTGACTGGGGCACATGACTTTTGTCCTATATGACCACGTCTCTGGGCCTGTGCCTGCTGCAAGGAGGGGACTGAGAAGAAACACACCAGGCCACTGGATTCTGTGGGAAATGGGGGGCAGGACCTGCGAACCCCACACCGACCCATGTCTCCTCTCCCACTTGCCCGGCAGGGATGGAGCCCCGTACTGCGAGAAGGACTACCAGGCGCTCTTCGGGGTGAAATGCGAGGCCTGCCAACAGTTCATCACGGGAAAGGTCCTAGAGGTGAGTGGGAGCCTGGGTCCCCTCTGAGCTTACGCACACACTCTCCTCCTGTTTCCTTTCCCATCTCCTTTCTCACCCGGGGAACAAGTGGCTTCATCAATTCTCTCAGGGAATAGCTGCTCTGTGCTGCCTGTTTCCCGGACACTCCTGTCAGAGCAGGAAGGCTGCAGAGTCTGAGGGAAACAAAGAACCACCAAGGGCAGTTAGAAATTCTTCAGAAGGTTCTAGTAAATGGGTTTTATTTTCAGAACTCAGGAGAGAGGAAACGAGTCAGAGCCCCTTGTGCATACATGTGTCTCCATGTGTCTGTACAAGGCTGTATGGACATGCTCTTACATACCTGTAGGGGAGTGTATGAACAAGCCATGGGCACATGGGTGGGGTCTCCCATGTACCCATGTGTGTGCACAAACTTAACTGGAAGCTCAGGGAAGAGAGGGAAACCAGGGACAAGGAGTTCATGTCTATGGGAGCCTGCGCACCAGGACTTGGCTGAACTTGCGGGTACAGGTGCATGGGATGCCAGAGTGCCTCTTTCCAGCTCCCTCAGCAGCACCAGTCCTGACCCTGAAAGGAGCCTCCCACCTTATGTTCAGGATGGGTGCGGACACTCCAAGGGTGTGGACTAGTTCCTGGCAGAGAGTAAGCACCCAGTAGAGTGAGTCAGGATGCGGTTCTGGAAGGCCACTGACTGGACTTGCAGCCTGTCACCAGGGCAGACACCAGGCCCAAACCCAGTTCTAACATCCATCCGCACAGGGCGGGTTTCATCACCTGGGAAGGAAACCTTGGGGGTTCTGCCAGGGCCTGTGACCCCCAGGGCCACAAGCATCTCGTGCCTCCCAACTCTGTTTTTCAGGCTCCGACTCTGACCCTAGGTGCCCTTGAGGCTGGAAGATAAACAGGTGGCTTATCTCCATGTGGCCTCTCCCCTAGGGATAGGTGTTCTGGGAAGCAGGAAGAGCATCTGCGGAAGCTCAGAGGCCAGAGAGTCAGAAACAGACCCCTGGGCAGGAGTGGGAGGGCAGAAGATCCTGGGAAAGTGAGAGGGGTGGTCTGGGGTTTATCCCCAGAGTCAAGTTATTCTACTAGAGCAATGGGCACAGAGCATCTGGGGGGTGCTCAGCAGATACAAAGACACATGGGACCCCTGTTCCTGGCAGGTGGGAACTACCTAGTGCATTGGAGGGGTGTGCTTGTGGGCCAAGGGTTTTGCATATATGATGGTTTGTGTTCTTGGAAGGGTACATGTTATCATGTACAGGCTTTGCGAGTGTTGTTCTCTGTGGATTTGAACAGCAGCAGGGTTGGCTTCCCTTTACAGGCTTCTTGGCATTTAAGGGGCCACTATCTATGAGTGCAAGCCTCATGCCTTGAACCTCATGACTCGGGCTGAGGTGCTGTGTTCTGAGCATCTCATGCCCTGGACGTAGGGACTTAGAGCTGGTGACCGGTTCTCTGCTGAAAACTGGTCTTGCAGAACTCTACATACACAGACACTCCATTGTATTCGTTTTGAGCCTTCTTTGGGCCCTATTTTCAACTGGACTGGTTCTCTTTCTAGAGCAAGCATATACAAAAGTATGTCTTCAAAACATGTTGCTCACAGATCTCGGCTTTCAGGAGAGTTTGGCCACTGTTTTCCCCCATACTTCCTAAATAAGGCTCTCAGAAGAGAATTAGAGCATTAGGTATTCATAGCCTGTGGTCTCCCTGGTATCTCCCAATTCTTTTCGGTCTCTGTCATTCCCCAGCCCCCATCCACCTTCCCTCCCAGCAGCCTCCAGGGCTCTGCAAGTGACTAAAACTTGAAGCCAATGCCAGTGGGCACTACTTGGGCCTTAACTTTCTTCTACCATCTGTGGCTGTGTAGAGTGACAGCATGCTCTGCTCCCTTCCTTCCTCGATGCAGGGGGAGCTACCACAGTCACAGCCTAGCTCAGGGCAGGGGAGAGTAGGGATCTTGAGGGTAGAGGAGAATTGTTTGGGTCCCTTCAACCCCATTGCATCCTGGGAGATCTGATGGCACTGGTACTACACTGCACAGTCTCTGATCTCTCTCTCTTGCACATGCCTCTCCCCAGGAGTCCATGTGAACCCCACACTCCTCCAATTCCTCCCTACCAAGTGCTCTCACCCCTTGTCCTCAAGTTCTACTCCCAGACATTGCCTTTCCCGAGCCCCCACCTGACACACTGGCATCTTCATTCTGGGTGCTGCCCAAGACTGGTGCAAAGAAGATTTCTGGGCCCACATGCACACACAGAAAATGGAGTAAGGCTCTGCTTTCCCTCCTTTATGCCTCATTCCCAGGATACCCATTCTCCTCCTGGGTGCTACTTTCCACTCCATCTTTATGACCCTCGTACTTAGAGTGTCTATCAGGGGTCTCAAACTCGTGGCCCGTGGGCTGTTTGTGGCCCTCCGTACAACATTTTGTGACCCTGCCCTAGAGGAATCTTTTTTTGTTTTGTTTTGTTTTAGTTGTTTGGGTCACACCCCCCAATGTTCAAGGCTTACTACTGACTTTGCACTCAAGGATCACCCCAACTTTGCCTTCTGCGGCCCCCAGGTAAATTGAGTTTGAGACCCCTGGTCTATCTAGTGAGTAGACTTCTGGGCTCTGGGGGACCCAGTCCCTGCCTTCAGAGCCTCCAGGGCCACTGCCCAGCTCTGGGTGACCTTGGACAGGAGGACAGCACTTCGACTCCCTCTGCTCATCTCCTGCCGGGCTAGAAATGGAGTCTGGGAGTGATTCAGCCCTGCCCTGCCCTTGATTTCTCAATTCTCAGAGGGATTAAAAACCAGCTGCTTGGTTCTGTTTTACTTTGGGACTGAAATTGCTTTTCTTAAAGTCCAGGAACAAATATTTCCAATGTTGCTGTGAAATGAACTTGCGCCTGAATTGGAGGCCCTTGACCAATCCACCTTCCCTTTCAGGGTGTAGAATTGGGGAGCAGGCAGCAATATCAAAGCCCAGCTCCCTGTGTCAAGCAAGTATTTCTCTATAGAGCAGAGCCACAGGTTGCATCATGGATTGCCACGAGATTGGTCAACATCAAATATAAAATATGCAAAAGATGGGGCTGGAGAGATAGCACAGTGGTAGGGCATTTGCCTTAGATGCAGAAGGATGGTGGTTTGAATCCCAGCGTCACATATGATCTCCTGAGCCTGCCAGGAGTGATTTCTGAGCATAGAGCCAGGAATAACCCCTGAGTACTGCCGAGTGTGACCCAAAAAAATAAAACAAAACATAACAAAACAAAATGTGCAAAAGAAATGCCTGTTCCCCGGCCTCACTTTTTTTTTTTTTTGTATTGTGAGTATCACATAGCAAGAAGAACCTGAGCTCTTGCAGAAGCTAATTGCATTCTTTTCATTCTCCCAGGACTTGGTGGAATTCATGTTTTTCCCCCTCCCTGCTGAACTGTGGACCCAAGTATTTTGGAGGCTCCAGGAAAGGAAAAGGATCAAGTAGTAGGATTGTAGGACTGAGATGATTTTAGTGTCAGCGGGCGGCATGCCACCGCAGTCTCATAGTGCGATGCTTGGGTAGAACAGGTCCAGCCCCTGCAGATGGACTCCGGGATATTTAATTCTTACAACAAGCCCATCAAGTGGTCGAGGCAGTTATTGCCGACCTGCATTTATGGAGGAGATCTAGATCTCTGAGCTTCCAGCACTCGGGGGGCGAATTAGTAACAGTTGAGCCATGATTAGAGGCCAGATTGCTCCATTCTCCAAGCACAGACTGTGCTTCGTGGTCCAGCTGGCAGACATCGCTGCAGAAAACAAGGAATTTGCCTGCCCAAATAGCTTGCTGAAAGGGTAAAAATGTAATCCCAGGGAAACAGAGAAAGCCTGTATCCTTAGTGACCCTCTTACACTTATTTTAGGGACAGTAAACACTTGATGCCTTCTCTTGTTTCATTCTGGGCCACACACCGGTGCTGGGGGCTCAGGCCTGCTCCAGGGACCATGCAGTGCCTGGGTCTGAGCCTACATCTCCCACACAGCTCTGGCCTTTTAGCTGCAGCAATGTCCAGGGCCAGGCCAGTTCCTGGGATCCACCCCAGGAGGCATTGCTGCACCCTTGTTTTCCCTTTACCCTCCCCTTCACCCTTCTGACTAGCTGGCAGACAAAGCTGGCCCATCTGCGGGGACCAGCTGGCTGTCCCCTTCAAGGTGGGAAGCTGTAAGGTCCAGTGATGTGAGCTCTGTCAAGGAGAGAAGAAGGGCAGGAAGTCTGCTCCAGGTAAGGCAGTAGCACATCTCTCTGGAGGCACCCTGCACCCCTTTCTTGGCACAGCCCTCTTGTCTGGGCCTGCTGGAACCTCATATCCCTTCTAGGGGTGGGCAGGAGGTTCCTCACCCAGTGGTACTCAGGATATCTTGGAAACACTGATGAAGTCTGGAATTGGAGAGCTTGCCAGGTAGAGGGGCATGAGACATAGTGAAAGAGCTGGTGAGGCCAGGCACCCTGAGGACTTCACTCTATGGGTAATGCTTAGGACCCAGTAACACTTAGCAAATTGCTGAGTCTCTGAATCTCTGCTGTAAGGGAGGGACTGTTCTTACCTCTTCAATAGCTTAAATCAGGTAATGCACTAGTCACAGGGGCAGTTCCCAATACAGGCTTTTCGTCTCTTTCCCTTACAAATGATGACAGTCTTGTACAAGTTAGATGTTTGGAATGAGCTCCCAGCTTCCTGCTTGCCTGACTCGAGCTCTGTTTACCCTCTGATAGAGTGAGTACTATCGTATTATTTTAGTCACACAAATAAACCACGGTGCCAATATTTTCATTTGAAAATGTCTCCGTCTCAGTCGAGCAAGGGCAATGGTGCAGCGGTAGGTCATTTGCCTTGCACGGGGCTGACCCAGAATGGAGCTCGGTTCGATCCTCCGGTTTTCCATATGGTCCCCCAAGCCAGGAGTGATTTCTGAGTGCATAACCAGGAGTAAGCCCTGAGCATCAGCTAATGTAGCCAAAAGGAGGGAGGGAGGAAGGAGGGAGGGAGGGAGGGAGGGAGGGAAGAAGGAAGGAAGGAAGGAAGGAAGAAAGGAAGGAAGGAAGGAAGGAAGGAAGGAAGGAAGGAAGGAAAGAAGGAAGGAAGGAAGGAAGGAAGGAGAGAGAGAGAAAGAGAAAGCAGAAAGAAAATGTCTCTGTTTCTAAACTACATGCCTAATTTCAGTCTGCTGCCAGCAGCTGCTTTGTGAGACCACAGTCAGTGGTTTGGCTGGGGTGCAAGGATGGAAGCCACTTCTGGCTTTGTGCTCAGTTCGCTATGGTACTCAGGACCAGAGAGGCAGCTCACAGCTCAGCTCCCTCACAAGCAGCATGTGTTCCAGCCCTTTGAACCATCATCCGGGCTCCAGGTTAAATTAGTTGATTTTGCATTTAGCATATTGCAGGTGCTTAAGAATAATGTATAGATGTTGGTCATGTTATTTCCTTCATGAGTTTTTGCCAAGGCCTTGAACAAAATACCTTAAAGAAACCACAGACTCTTTGAATTCCTTGTAGCCCTGCCAAATGCTGGTTCCTTTCCATGATGAGAAAAATTAGTGCCACATATCTCTCTCCTGTCAGTGTCTGTCTCTCATTGAATCCACCAGAGTCTGGTGGGTGAGCGGGTGAGTTCCTGGTACTGCTCTGGAGACTTGTTTGCTAGAATGCTCAAGCCCTGCACCCAGACAGTGTCTGCATCATTATTCAGGATGGAGATAAATAGATGAAGAGGTTTCAACAGTTTCTCTGGGTGCTAAAAACTCCAGTTGCACCTTGTGGCATAGCACCAGGTCTCTCTGGGCTAGATCCTAACCCCACACCCTTTAGATCGGCACCACCTTATTCACACAGCCATTCACCTGGGCTCCATGTGGGATCCAACATAGCACAGTTACAGGTTCTGTCCACATGAAAGACTCACCCAAGGGTGCCCAACCTCTTTAGTGGAGCTTCCTGAACCACTTGATAACCCCCTCTTGAGTGGGCATCTAAGTGCCTGAGGCTCACCCCTGTCCAGTTTGGCTGGGCAGATTTGATGGAGAATCTTTTTCTCTTTCTCCCCTTCCATCATGATGGAGGGCATGAAAGTGGACTCTCAGAGCTAAACTGACCCTAAAGAAGAAAAAAGAGTTACGTGGGGAGCTTCCTAATCCCGATGTCCCAGCTTTTCTGGGGTGCAGCTGAGAACCCTGTGGCTCCACATTTCTTTGGTAAAGAGGGACTTCTGCCTGCTGGGACTGCTGCCCAAGAATGTACCAGACCCATGGCCTTGTTCCGGGGCTCCAGACGTTGAAGGTCTTGCAGGTCCAGGAATCTCCTGCTGTCTTTCTGGGTCACTCTGATCGGGGTTGGAAACTCTGCAGCTCTCCCTTGAGGTGAGGGCCCTGCTGGTTTGGGGATTGCAAGCTCCTGACAAGGAAATGCTTCAGAAATGTCAGTGACCCCTCCAGGGATTCATCATTGCAGTTTTGGAGCTCCAGGTTTAAGGCTTCTCTTCACCTGTTTGGGTGTTTCCAAACCCCCCACAGAGTGCGGGCAAATAGTTGTCCTAAATCGCTTTCATCTTGTTGGAGCTAAATCTCCCCTCAGAAGGCAGCCGGTGGGGAATCAGGGGCAGGATTCTGGCATGTGGACCCTTTCCTCAGACATCCATGACCCCTTTCATCTGGGACTTCATTGTTTTCTTGTTTGTCTGTTTTGGGACCACACCCAGCAGTGCTCTGAAGTTATTTCCTGTTCTGCACTCAGGAATTACTCCCGACAGGCTTGGGGGGACCATATGGGATATTGGGGATCAAATCTGGTCTGCTGCATACAAGTCAAAGCTCCAATCCCCTGTACTATCACTCTGGACCTTGGGGCATATTTCTGCAGGGTGGTTTGGTTGACAGTGAGTCTATCAAAGAACTTGGCACCTCATCACTTTCCCTGCTACCAAAGCACCTGGTACAGGCTGAAAAAAAAAATGACAGAGGAAAACTTGAGAAGCAAAGGCTCATTGGGGTATTGCGGGGGGAGGGGGACTTATTTTCCCTCAAATACTCAATGGATAAATGCAGATTCCAGAGAACTCAGTCAGAGTGCAATCAGGCTGCCCTGGTTTGAGATCCATAATCCATAGACAGAAGAAAATTCCAGCATGTGTTTCTCAGCAGCTGGGAAGCAGCATCTCAGCAATGCACTTTTGTGTTCCCTCCACTCCACCCTTCCCGGAGGACCACCTGACTGTGGCTTCCATGCAGGCCTGTGCTGGGGACAGTCCCTGGGCCTGAGGAAATGGTACTTTCCCCACCTGCATTCCAGCGAGTCGCCTCCCCCTGCCTTTTCTGCAGACATGGGCTGGCCCGTCGGACTGGCGGGTTCTGGGGAGGAGTGGAGGCTGGAGCCCAGCCCCTCTGCTCAGTTCTCTGGAGTGTCTCAAGAGAGACACACGCCACTGGGACTTCTAGAAGGAGCCCATCTGTGCCAAGCCCAGCTCGGGGTGGCCAGGACTGACCCTTGTCAGCCCCTTTGCAGTAAAAGAAACCCTGGATTTAGCCGAGCAACGCCGAGGAGGAGTCCCCGGAGAAGGCAACCGGCGGGAGGTAAAGTTGCTTGCACCTCTGTCTGGGCTGGCAGCCCAGATCTTAGGTGGGATGGATGCAAAGTCCCAGCTTCTGGGCCTCCCCACCTTGCCGAGTCAGACACCCGAAGACCCTCCAGATGCCAGTCCTTGGCCTCCAAATACCTTTCTTCTTCAACTTGGTCTTTTCTCCTTGGGAGAGGAAATGACCCAAGTAGCTTTTGTCACTGGCCTGGCTTTAGAGCAAAGAGCAGGAAAGGAGGTTCTGTCCCTGGGAGTTAAAGTTCACGAACCTTTGCCGACAACAGTGCTTATTTTAGATTGCTCCCCACAAGATGGAGAGGGTGGTTTGGGGGTGACTGGCGGTGGTTGTCTGTGGTCTGCAGAATTCTGTAGAATTCTTCTGGTTGAGAAGGGAACTGGGGGGCAGATCTGGGGATACCCAGACCAGGGAATGGGGAAGAACATGGTAGTTATTTAAGAGGTTCCCCACAAGTGAACAGGAGGAAACGAAATAGCGGCATTATTGTTAGAGCTACAGGTCGAAAGAGTTTTCGTTTCCTGCAGTACCATCTTGGGGCAGGAAGTCAATGCACTGCAGAGAGCCTTGCTCTGATCATGAAAATCATTTTTTTCCAGAAGTCGAGTTGTTACCTGTGCTCGAAATTTCACTTTGTGTTTGTCCTGAAGCCAGTGCCCAGGAACTACTCCCAGCTCAGTGCTCTGGATGGTGTCGGGACTGAACCTAGGGTCCTGTGCTGTCAGACACCCTCTCCCCCATCCCGGGGTTCTTTACAAACCTCCTAAAGTTTGTTCTTAAGAAGAAAGCTTTGAGGAAGACTAGAGAGATACTCATGGGTCGTTTGGTGCTGGCCTTCCATGCAGCTGACCTGGGTTTGATCCCTGATCTGGGGAATGCTAAGCGCAGAGCTAGCCCTGAGCACCAGCAGGTATGTCCCAAAGCATTATCCTCCCCTCATCCCCTGCAGCAAAATAAAAGGTGGGGGGAGGGCTTCAAAGTGCTGAGGAAGAAAGAAGAGACAAAACCAACATCTCAGCTGTGAAAGGAAAAGATTTATGATTTGGGAAAGGGGGAGGTGGGGGGAATCTGGGCACTTTGCAGTCACTTAACTAAGTTGGCGAGTGAGAGAGAATCCAGCCAGTTTGCTCCCAACAAGTCCCAGGGGCAGGTGAAGAGGATGTGAAGTTATTCAGAGGTTTCAACAGGTCCTGACAAGCAGGCAAAAAAAAAAAAAACGGGCCCATTAAAGCATCAGGCCCCTCACTGTAACGGGTCAGAAGTCGGTGCCTTCTGGCAACTGCAGAGGTAAATTGGCCACGGCTCATCGAGGACGGCTTCTTCAGTCCCTGTCCAGTGAAAGCTGCTCCCTGCCCCCTGCAGTCCTGGAATGTGCCTCCTGACACCCTGTGTTCACCGGGGACTCTGAGGGCCTGAACTCTTCCAGCCCCCCACCCCCACCCCTGCTAGTTGGGGCAGCTTCTAATTCAAACAAGAGACCCTGTAATGTTCCCTCCCACCCCTGACCGTATTTGGCATCCTGGGTGAGCAGTTACATCCTTTGGTGCAATTTAAGAGGCACTTTTCCAGATTTACTTGATTTCCAAGGGGTTCTGAGTGACCTTTCTCTGAGAAAGGAGCAGTAGGGACCAGGTAAATTTGGGGACCTCAGACGAAGGGAAACCTGTCAGTGCCAGGGCTTGAATATACTCTGAAGGAGACAACCCCGGGATTTTGCCACCGGGGAAAATTTTTCCCCCAGGAAGCTCTGTGGCTTTTTTTTTGAGCCAGAAGCTTTGTTGGGAGATAGGCCCAGGAGCTGCTTGGGCCTCTGCCTGCCCCTGAAGCTGTGGTCCTTCTCCTGGCAGATGTTCCCAGCAGGGCAGAGGCACCTCCTCAATCCTCCTCCCTCCAGGTTGCAGAAAAACCTGCCTATGGCTGGGCTGAAGGAGAGCCGAAGCCTGCGGCTGCCCCAGCGGAAGTTTGCAAACCAGCCATGGTTTGCAGCAGGGCAGGATGGCTTTTAAAAGCTGATCATTTTGGGTTTGTCTTGTTTATTTCTGATTGAAATCACATCACAGGGGTGGAGTGGGATGTTTCAGGCCTTCTTCCGGATATACGTTTTTCCTGCTGACCCCACCCCATCCCAAAGGGGCTTGTCCTCTCAACCCCCAGTTGTGTAGTAAGTAGAAGTTCTAAATTGAACCCTATTTTAAGTGCATCCAAATAAAATGCTGGGCTTTGTTCTTTTTTAATTTTTGAGATTTTATTTATTCTTTTTTTTTTAAATTATTGTTTTTGGGTCACACCCGGCAGGGCTCAGGGGCTTCTCCTGGCTCTATGCTCAGAAATCGCCGCTGCAGGCTCGGGGACCATATGGAATGCTCGGGGACCATATGGAATGCCGGGATTCTAATCACCATCCTACTGCATGCAAGGCAAACCTCCGTGCTATCTCTCTGGCCCCAGATTTTATTTATTCTATTTTTTTTAAAAGAATTTCACAGACAAGCCCATTTTATAAAGCAAATAATTGCCCATAACGTATCAGATCTGTAAATATAGACTTATTTGCTGTGTGGGCTTGAAGTCAGTGTAGGCATACCTCCCTGGTTTTTTTTTTCCTTCTGGGAAATATAGTGAGTACTTCACTTCCCCCCTCCCCCCTTTCCCACCCCTCTCCTACCCTTCTATGTCAGGGGGTCTTAAATGGTTTCCATCTGCTAGGAGTTTGCAGTTCCTGGTTTGGTCATGGCCACAGCTTCCTTGCCATCGAGGTTGTCCTGAAGCTGGTGGAGGAAGGTCCTGGCATGGAAAAGCATCCTGCTGTTTTGTTGCACTGGGCAGTTTGATTTCAGGGCACCCCTTTGCCCAGACAGGAGGAGAGAGGGGCCGCTCAAGGAGAGATGCCCCCCCCCTTTTTTTGGTTTTTGGGCCACACCCGGCGGTGCTCAGGGGTCACTCCTGGCTGGCTTTCTGCTCAGAAATAGCTCCTGGCAGGCACGGGGGACCATATGGGATACTGGGATTCGAACCAACCACAATCACCTTTGGTCCTGGATCGGCTGCCTGCAAGGCAAACGCCACTGTGCTATCTCTCCAGGCCCAAGAGATGCCCCTTTAAGTTCAGGTGGCACCTGGTATTGGTTAAACATTTTGGTGTATGCCCTTACTTGTTGGGTGCATACCTGGTGGTAGGACTGGCCTGGCCCTTGGTTTTATCAGTGATGTTTTCTGTCTTTGATGGCACAGCAAATCTGCCTGCCTCTGCTTGGAGGGATCCTGCACCACCTCTGAAGTGTCATTATTAGGATCACCCCCCTCCTTAGCACCCCTCATTTACTCATCCAATCCAGGAGTGCAGAGAGGGCCAGTTTTTCCGGTCCTCTTGATCCAGAGCTAACACAGCGCCTGGGCTTGTTGGTTGCTTGGAAGTTGATGAATAAACAAGCGAATGTCAGTGATTCCCATGAAAGGCGGTCCATGAGTGAAGAGACAGGAAAGACAGGTCTGAGGGCTGTTGCACAGGGTGGGAGTTTCAGAGCCTGTTTCCTTCTACTGTCACTTAAAGCCCCACTGAACAATTACCTTGTGGAGTCAGAGTTAAAAAAAAAAAAAAGTGGACCACCTCTTGAATTGCACCTATTAAAAGGCCTCTTTGATTTTTTTCTGTTTTTATATGTCTTGGTGGTTGATTTTTTTTTTCTTTTAGGGGCCAGGAATTGTGTTCCACTCATCCATCCAGTGGTGCTCAGTGCTTACTCCCTGACTTTGCAATCAGGGATCACCCTTGGCTGGCTCTGGGGACCATATGATGGGGATTGAGCCCAACCCCTACTCCACTCTCTGTAAAAATTTTAACTTTGGTTTGGTTAGATTTGGTTGAGATTCTGTGGTTTCTGATACTGTTCATGTTGTTTTCTCTTGCACATATTCCCAGCTTCTTGGTTTCTGAGAGAGGTGTGCAGTGCAGAGAAAGAACTTGGAACTCAGGGATCACATCTAGGATGCCGGGGATCGAACCCAGGTCAGGTACATGCAAGACAAACACCCTACCTGTTGTGCTATCACTCCAGCTGGACTTCAGGATATTTTAGTGAGAGAACAAATAAGAGGTCATCTTGGTAATCTTGTGGTGTGCGTGCGAATGGTAGTGGACTTAGTGCTGGCAGGTCACTTTCAGTGTGGTGGGGGACCATGCATTGCCTGGAATCTGACCAAGCAAAGCACAACTCTGGCCCTTTGACTCACTAACATACCCCCAACATAATGTTGCTGGGAGGGTTCATAGACCCTCTCTCCATTTTTCCTCAGCACGGTTCTGAATGCTCATATATTCTGTTTTTGATTGATATGGGAGCCACATCTAGCTGTATTCAGGGGCTTATTCCTAACTCCGTGCTCAGGAATCACTCTTAGCAGTGCTCTGGGAACAGAGAACCTGGACCAACTACATGCGAGACAAGTACCTAATCCCTGAGCCCCTTTGTTATCTTTGCAGCCCAAGTTGTCACAGAAACGGGAATGAGATAGTTTGCTTCTTGGCTGCAGAGGTCAAAGGTTTGGCCTGAGGCGAGATGAGGGTGTCAAACTATACAAGGGAAAACAACCTGGTTGATCTTCTCCCTTCCCAAGCCAAGATTGGTTTGGCAAGTAGGCATCGTTAGTGTCTTCTCTGGTTCCCCTAGAGGTCTTTGCTTCTGTTCCTAACCATGGGGTGAAGGGGAAATTCTTGCTTCCATGCAGGCCGCTTTCATCTTTGACACTGCTAAGTAATAGTTTTAACACTGGGCCGTGGTTCTCTGTAGCTGAGCCTGTACATCCTCATCCACCATGTCCAAATACACGACTTGAAGAGATGTAGAAAACCTTGTTGCAGAGTTTAGAACTTTCTGGAACAGAGAATTTAAGCACAGCTTTCTGCTTTGTTTTGGCAGCTTGTTTGGGAAGCAAAATGTCTCTGGTTTTGGCAACAGATTAAAGAAGGTGTTGTGGGCTCTTAGATAACAAAGTTTAGGGCCGAAGGACTGGGGTGGGTCCGTTGGTCTGCAGTTGTCCTTTGTGCTAAAAAAAAGAATTTTAAAACATTAGTTTAAAAAAAATGCCTGACTTTTTTTTTTTAACCCTCAGGATTGTGGAGGGGAAAAAAGGATGAAATAACCTTCCAGCATGTGCAGCTTTCCCTATAAGGCTCCTGCCCCCTATCCCTGAACCCTCTCCCTAGTTTCCCCTCTGCCTGGAACATTCTCTTCAGGACTCCCTCTGAGTGTTCCTTCCTGGAGAGCAAAGGAAACTCCCCACTCTGGCAGGGTGCATCTACCTCAACAACCCAGGTCACCTCTAGCCACAGTCCACAGTGCTTATTTCCTTCATAGCACAGTTGTCCCTGATGTTAGCACCAGCTCCAGTGCCCCAGCCTTGGAGTCCATCACCTGCCTTCACCTAACTGTCTGCAGCTGCCGCCATGGCTGCAGGATGGAGTTCCTGGCTGCCTTCACTTTCTCCACCTTCTGAATGTCTGCCTGGGGCCCAGTACACAGAGAGTGCAGCGGTGGTATTGGTGGGAACCACTGTGCTACACTGTCTGGGTTGGGTTCCTGTACCACACTGCCTGGGTTGGGTTCCTGTACCACAGGAACCATCCCCTGAGAGTCCTCTGGTTCAGCCCTTGAGCCCCACCTCTAGCACATCACATCCTGTTGCCTTATAGAAAACTGTCAGGGGAGGGAGGCAAAGAATCGCTGGTAGTCTCTACTCCCACCCTAACCTCCTGAGCACCAATTGGGAGGTGATGGAGTGATGGATGGATGGATGGATGGATGGATGGATGGATGGATGGACAGACTAGAGGAAAGGAGGAGGCAGGGGAAAGGCTGCCTTTAGGCTCCTCCTTCTTCCCCTTTA
>PVKC010031192.1:0-14598 GCA_004027635.1 Crocidura indochinensis
AAAAAAAAAAAAAAACAGCCTGGCTAGTTACAGGTTACTAGTTACAAAGGGCCTGTAGTAGATTCCTTCTACCCAGGCCAGCAATCCCTTAACACTCCTGAGTGCCCGAATACGTGGATGTCTGGTCCACCCCAACACTAGTTGCTTTCTCACTCTGCTTCCTCATGGGCCTCACCCACTCCCCAAACGTTCCTCTGACCTGTCCTTTCAGAAATGAAAATCACATCGCTTAAAAGCCTCTGGGTAAAAGTCTGTGCTATCCTGGTCTTCTCCATCCACATACCTTTACCTTTCCCTGGCACTGAAGGGTTTGCACTGCCTCTGGAAAGTCCTGATTCAAGATGCTGCCTCCTCCAGTAGTCAATTCTCAATAGTTTCCTTAACCTGGAGCTTCTAGCATCCCCTACAACAACCCCACCCCAGGGTTTGATGGAAGGCCCCAGAGCTTCCAGCTCCTTTTCCTGTTTCCTCTTTGGCACTCCTGACCCAAAGTCATAGTACCAGACTGCATGGCTCAGTGAGAAGCCAAGGTCCCCACATGAACACACATCAGACATGTCTGTAACACACATGCAGACCCCAACTGGAAGGCTGATTTGCCCCCAAAATTAAGATCTTAGCTGCCACCTATCTACACCAAATAAGCCAGTGAAACAGACAAGCTCCAGTGCAGGTTTTTACAAGGAAGTTTTATTGGACACATTTCACTTAGCGCAATACAACTAAAGGAAATCACAATACAATGAGATGGCAATTGAGGTCTCAGGATTTTGAACACTGAAATCCTGAAGTATTGATAATTGTGCCTCAATTTTTCCATTAACTTAAAAAAAGAACCATGCACTTGCGTGCCTTAGGTTATTATTAAAGGAACTAGAATTAACAAACATGCCAAATATTTTTCACTTGCTCATTATAGACATAGCTCCTAAATGGCTTTACAAAAACTATATGTCCACACGCCTGTCTACAGTGTTGTTTTTCTCCAGGTCAGGTTTGATAGAAGAGGAGCAAAAATAGGAACATAATTCAACTGCTTGAAACCTAAATACACTGAGTGCTTACTTAAGTACATCCTAACTAACTCGAAAAAGCAGAAAAGGGCTTTAAACATGAATTTCACTTAGGCAAATTCTAAGACAACTGTTCAAAATATACTGAACCTGAAGTCTTGGAACAAGCCAACTGCCAGAAAGAAGCATCAATCACAAATGCTGGGACTGACAAACTGTACACTGAAATTTCATTTTTTTCCATTTTAAAAAAAAAGGTGGGGCAGAGAGGGTAATGGATGGGGCTCACCAATCATACCCCCCAACCCCCACTCAGAGCAGAGGCTCCAGTCATCCCTCCGCCCATTCCGTTCACGCCCACCGAAGCACGGCTCCCACTACTGTAGTAGCTGCTGCTCAGGGCTCCTTGGCTGCCTGCAGAGAAATCCAGAAAGAGAACCAATGAGGAACCCAGCTCAGGGAGGCAGCTTAGCATTCCAAGGAAATAGGTGCAAAGTATGACTGAATCGTGCAAATGGCCACTACCCCCATGGGAAAGAGGAGGGAGGGGGTTCCCGACTTGCCAGCCCAATCTCAAATAACCCCATTTTGTCTCTGCAGTACCAAGTCGCCAGACTGTTTGTGCTATTGGTGGTTTGTGTGAATGGGATGCTTCAAGATAAATGTGAAGTTTAAAGGAAAACTAGTGTTTTTCAAAGTTTGCAAAATGACTTTGTTGTGGTTTTAGTTTGTTTTTCAAAAAGGAAAAAAGGGCCTCTTTGGCGAGGCATGTGGCAAAAAGGAAAAAGTATGCTGCCTCTGTGCCCAGCTGTCTGTCCTTCATCTGCCTGTGTGAGCAGGGAACGTGCCAGGGTGCCCCACTGTTCAGAGTGGGGTGAAGGCAGGAAGAGGTCTCAATAGGACCAAGTCATTGCCACTGACTACTATGCAAAATAAATGTGACCACGACATTCTCAGTAGGTGCTAGTGGGAATTTATATTTTTTGAGAAAATATTTACCTAGGCAATGTTTGATTGAAAATCACTGGAGTTTTCCTGTAAAACTTGGTCTGCAAAAGGATTTTGTAGGGTAAGACGCTAAATACCAAATCATCATTCTTCTATAGCCCAAGTGAAAAAAAAAAGGCATCACACCAAACCCTGAGGTTAACTTAACTGTCTGAGCCCACCCACCCCTTCCCAGTTCCCATTCCTTTCTCCCTCTGCCACAGAACTGAGAATTTAACTTAAGCGCCAAACCAGAGATGTGAACTAGAGCACAATGGCATTGTAAGAAATGGAGGCAGAGGTTTCTGACTTCTGAGTGCACAGGGGGAAAAATATACTCCATCCCCCCCCCACCGTGAACTTGTTCTCAAGTTCACTATGAAGACATCAATGAGACTGAAAAGCATACATTTATCAGCCAGTTTTACCACCCCCAAAATGATCCAGAAAAAAAAACAAACCCGAGAAAGAGCCTGCATTAGTTATTTCCCCACTACAGATGCTCACTTAAACCTGATGGCCCAAGTCCCGTACCGAGCACATACCATAGCCACTCATGCTGCTCTGGCCGCCATAACCACCTCCATAACCGCCACTCAGCTGCTGGCTGGCTGGACCACCATAGCTCGACTGGTTTGCTGTGGAGTTAAAAGCACGTTAGCACTTCACTCCTTTGGGAAGGTGGTACCTGGTGGTACCTAGCTTTTTAAACACTACTGCTACTATAGTTGATTTCCAGATGAGTTTATCACTAGTACCCTCTTGCCTCCAGCCTGCCTGCTTGCCTGTTACCTGTAGTCAGCCACAAAACTCAACAGAGGCTGCAAAATGCCCAGCAGGACTAACTCCAGGACTCCGGGAAACGAGGCCATTTGTGTGGCCTTATAAACTTGCTTCCTTTTGTTCATTTATATGAGCGAGTTCCCCAGAATTTATACTCGGCTCTTGACAACACAGATGTCATTTGGATACCTAGTTACAACCAACTAAACTGTCATTTTCAAGCTTTCTTATCATGTGCCTTGCCACTTTTAACTTTTATATGTAGTCATCATTCTTTTAAGTCCCACCCGCCCCAAATTCAGGACTCATTCTAAATTCTCTAAGTGCAATGAAACTCACAAAAGGTACACGCCAGATACAGAATTCAATAGAAACTTTTAAGTTACGCTAAAATAAATTCAAGATAAATCAACTTAGCTTCTATGACTGACTTAAAAGCATAAAAATGTTTTGGTTTTTAAGAAAACTAACGATATTTACACAAGCCCATGCCTCCCATCATTTGGCTACCATAAGCACCACCGCTTGCTCCTGCTGTAGAATTCAAGAAGAGTTCTACATATCTGTGTTCTGAAATGAGAGAAAAGGCATACAAGGTTAGCTTAAAAAAAGGACACTAAAGTGATATTTACACAAACCCATGCCTCCTAGCATTTGGCTACCGTAAGCACCACCGCTTGCTCCTGCTGTAGAATTCAAGAAGAGCTCCACATATCTGTGTTCTGAAATGAGAGAAAACAAAGTGTGGAATTGTTTGTTGGCAAAGGATGTCCAAATATGAGTTACTAAACAAATTCTAGGAACTTTCAGAATTTACCCAGAAAAGCACCATCTTTTTCCTAGTGGGGCTGGATATCTCAACACTCCACCTACCCACCCTTCTTCACAGAGAAGCCGCCAGCATGCTGCCTGCTACCCAGAACTCAGGGTTCCACACCCCACACACAACCGCCATGCATGCTCCCTCCACTGCACTTACGCATATTTGCTTTGTCTTTGGACATGGCTGCAACAGCATCTTCATGAGTGGCAAACTCAACATCTGCCTCCCCAGTGACTCTGCCATCAGGCCCAATTTCAATATGGACTCTCACAGGGTTGAGTGGTGAAAAAAACTGAAGGAAACATTTCCAAGAAGAAATCAATTTACCCCGTAGTGGGACCAAAAAAGTTCTAGTTTCATTTAAAAGCTAAGAATAGTGGCTGGAGCTAGAGTTCAGCAGGCAGGACACACCATGGAGTTCAATTCCAGGCAACACATACAGTGATAGATGTTATCACTAAATACAGAACCACAAATAAGCTGAGCACTATTGGCTCAAAGTTAAAAGAGCTAAGCAGAGGTTTCGGGACAAGAGGGTGAAGCCAACAATTGAGACTACCTCTCCAGGTTCTTGCCCACTTACATTATAGATGTCGTTCTCAGTCGCTCTGTAGGGCAAACCCCGCATGTGCACACAGTGTCCTGTGGTGCTCTGGAAAGTGGAGCCACCGTCACCGTATCTGTGATCAGACATTCCTGAAAAACAGTAATTGAGGTCTAGATGGACGAGGGGGTAAGTATCCTCTGGCTGGCAATTCCAGGCTCACCTTACCTCTTCCAAATCTATCTGACCCAAATCCATAGCCATCATTATAGCCATTATAGTCGTCATAGCCTCCATAGCCTGCGGGACAGAGAGAAATGTGGACTATGTCAGTTGATGGGAGCCCATGCCCTGCAGTGCGGAAGGCAGACCAGTCACACTCCAGGCCCCACTCACCTCCACCATATGCCCCACGCCGCATCCTCTCAAAGCCTGCGCCTCTGCCAATGCTGTTATACCCTCTGCCAGCCCCAGGCCTGTCATAGGGGCCGGGTCGCTGCATGGCCATGAGCTTTCGTGGGGGATCATAATGTGTTCTCACTTCAGCGCGGCTGCTCTTAAAGATTTCGATATACCTACAGCATTGGTGGTCACGAGGGAAAGGAAAGGAGCAAGGGGAGACCAACATTAGTGCCTGCTGTCCCAGCCTGAGGCACAACACACACAAATAACAACACATAAGAGTCATAGCCATGAAAACTGACTGCTAGTTAAAGCCAGGTTTCAAATAGTTGCATAGGCCATGATCAGAAAAGTCACTCAGCTTTATGATTATTTTATTCAACGGCTACTTTACAAGAACACACTCCTCTGGGGTGCACAGGACACCCCACCTTAGGGGGAAAGGAGGGTGGGCAAATACAAATTGGTAGGAGGGAACAGATTCCGCTCAACTTTCAACATGGCCGTTTTTCATCCACTGGCGGCACACGCATGGCAAGTAGGCTACAAAGCTGGCCTCCGCTGACAGTGTAGCCCACACCACACTTTTCCTTTCGCCGCTCAAACCCGCCTATGCTTTTAGTAGGAATCAGCATAGGTAAGCGCATGCTTCAATGAAAAATAGTCACAAGCAAAGTATAAAAAAACCTTTGTGACAATTTCTTGAAAGCTATGCTTATTATTATTAATGTATGCAGAATATTTATACAGCAAGAAAGTTTGTTGCATTTCAACTTTAAAAAAAACAAGATCAGAAAGTATCACATTTTCTTATGGTAATAGTAATCGTTTTCTAGGTGGGTATTATGACAGCTAAAGCCAGATTCAGTGACTTTTTTAAAGCCATAGTCTCTCAACTCCATTAGGGCCAATTGAGATGTGGGTAATGTCAGGAAGGCCAAATCAACTAATTGGTTCATGAATTAACCTGAAATTTAGAAGGAAGGCAAATTGGGGACCCTGGGCAAATTTAAGTGGGGGGGGGGGGGGAACCATTCTTGAAGCCAGACAGGGTGTGCCTGGCTTTGGGCAGAGAGAATATGGATTTAATGGTTTACCATAAGAAAAGCGACAAATCCAACCAACCATCCATCCCCACCTGTGCCCTATTCTTTCCTTGTGTTTCTTTAGAGCCTTTTCAGCTATTTCCTGTGAAGCAAACTGCACGAAGGCCTCCCCCGTACTCCTCCCCTGGAAGTCCACCGGCAATGTTATCCCATTTGGCACGATTTCCAACCCTTCAACCCAAGGACAAATAACCCCAGTAGGGGGCAATATTAACATCACAAGCCCAGAAATGAGTCTTCTTATAGCTTTACATAAACCAGAACTTTTAACTTTTAGGTGAATGGTATGCTTTCACAACAAATATTTTAAAATATGCATTGCAGATTAATATGAAGTTCCAACATTATGAAATACAGAATTCTTAAAGCACCCCAACAACAGAGTAAAGAAAACTCTAGAAATCAGGAAGCAGTAAGAATTCCACAATTAAGAAACAAGTATCTATGCAGTTTTAACGTTGAAAATTATACAAATCATACAATAAAAGTTCAAGCATACAATACAACAGTTTTACTTAATTCTATGCACACCTTTACCTCTTACATTTTAATTATTTAAGTTAATGGAACTTCATTTTTAAAGATATCTTAACACATTTATACATATTAAAATACAAAATTAAGCATTAAGTCATATATTGACAAACAAATACAATCTAAACTTTCAACAAACAACTGATCTAACAACAACACAATCATGCACTCTTATTTATGTTCTAACAGTAGTTTGATTCACTTCTGGAAATTCCGTCTATGAAAAATCCTTTCCGTGGATACATTCCCAAGCTTACAAAAAGGGCTTAAAGCACTTTCCTAGAAGATATGAAATTATGTTCATATTTAACGTTGACAGACAGCATTCAGTTCTCACCAATTTAGATAAAACAATCAACAGACTTGATTTCAAAAATTCTGGCAAAATATTATTAGATTTGATACATTAAGCTATTAGTCAAAATTGTTATCCATATCTATGCTAAACCATGAAAGGATTTCTTAATTCCAGTTTCTCAGACTGTGATTCATTTATTAATACGACCTATCACTGCTATACATGCAACTTTTATCAGTTCTTCAGTATAAAAAACATTCAAATACCAGAACAGTGCTCAGATTATTCTATTTAAGTTACTGCAATTACAAACATTCCAGATACTTCTAATGTTTTTGACTCAGTAAATTCTAAATTCCTGGACTATACCTATGCTTTTGGGCAGTTTTATGAGGGGAGAATGGGGATCATTTATAACAGTGGTTATAACATAGGCAAGTGTGTCCTCTGTACCAGACACTAGGGTCCATACTGTTCTCAATGGGAAGGGAATCTTACCTTTACCTCCAAGTAACACTGCTCAACTGCACTTGAGAAGAGCAGGGCTGCTCTGGAGGGCAATCCTCAAGAGATCTACTTGGAATTAATGACTGGTTATAAATAATAAAAGGGGCAAAGGGAACACTTTTCAAGTACAAATTCCACCATAAAGATGGCATCTATGATTTCAGTCTCCAGGAAGAACTCATTCACCTGCCACTTCAACCACTGCTAGTATATACTTATCTAAGTGACTGAACTTGCTGGCCTGTCTGTTCAGATCCTGTCAGAAGCTAGCCAGAACTCACTGCTGGGCAACAGAGCCCACTACATACCTGAGAAGAACTGAACAATCTCCTCCTTGCTACATCCAAAAGGCAGTCCTCTAAGCCGCACAAAGCCATCATTGGCCGTGTCGGGACTATTGGGACCAGTATGCTTCAACACCCAATCCATCTCAACGTTGTTTGACTTGAATACTGAAAGAGGTGCTTAGAATTAGTCAACTTTGGAAAAAGAGAAAAAGCAAGTTCAGATTTGGGTCAAGAACAAATCTAGGAAGAGCAACCAGACTCCCCTAGAAAAACATTGCCATTTGGTCAACAAACACCTCAAACTGAGAAGGGGTGAGACACCTCACTCTGCATGGCTGATTGACCATTACTAGGGCATCAGAAACCAAACCTTCAACATATCTGTGTCCCATAGTCTCTCTGTCTTTTTTCAGGGCCAACTTCACTTCATCTTCTGATTCAAGTTCAACAAAAGCCTCTCCACTCGGTCTGCCTTCTCTGGTGTAGATGAACCGAATACCTTGGGCCCCGTTTTGAATTTTGCAGTCTGGAAAGAAAACAACCGTTAATACAGAATCAAAAACCAATGATTTACCCCGGAAAATTGCAGCTGAAGTGGCCCTCTGGCCAACCCTGAAACTATCATGGCTCACCAACTTAAAATCTAACCTTACAGAAACTCAACTGCATTCCTAAAAAGCTAAGTTCTTGACTGAGAAATAAGAACCTCCTTTTGGTCAGGGAACCCAATTGGTAGAGCCAGAACATCTGGGGTTTGTTGAGCCTTTCAGTAGGGAACATTTCTGCTAGTGTCACTATGCATATCCACTTTCAATTACAATGTCCCAAACTGCCAGTACTGGGCAGAGGTTCAAAAAACTAGAAAGCTCCAGGCCATACAGAAACAAGACATTGCCATCGCTTGCCTTGAGCTATAAATAAACCTCTATTTCTGACCCCAAGTCAAGAAAGGCCCACAAAACCAGAAATATCTGAGATGGCAATGACTGAAGTCAAAGCACTTGCTTTGCATGCAACAAGGGTTTGAATCCTGATATTAGGAATTATAATTGTGGAACAAAACTCTCACAAGTTATACCTGTCCAAAGAGCCAGAAGTATATCCTAAGCTCCCAAACAAGTTTTATCAAGCCTTTGTCTACTGGACACCAAGGCAAGAAAACACTAAATATTGGGGAAAACGTGGAGAGCTTATGCAAGTTTACTAGGAAGCTTTAAAAAGTTTCCCAGGGTGCTTAACAAAGGAACCTCTGACTGACCATCAAGAGTCCTGTAAATTCTTGCTTAGGAAAATAGCCTGTAACTCACAAAGGCCATCTCAGGCAACTAAGATGGGAATACCTCTAGTTTCCAGGAAGAACCCTAGTAATTGGGGATGTACAGGCCATGCTAAAAAAATAAAATAAAATCATTATGAATTAAAAGGGAGTGATTTTTGACTTTCTGATAAAAAGAACCAGTGAGCACGTATGGGGCATTATCAGAACACCTGGAAAGATGGGGTTAGGGATTTGAAGCTTAAGAATCAAAGGATCTGGGGGCAGGAGAGAGCATGGAGGCAAGGCATTTGCCTTTCAATGCAGAAGGTCGGTGGCTCGAATCCTGGCATCCCATATGGTCTCCTGTGCCTGCTAGGGGCGATTTCTGAGCATAGAGCCAGGAATAACCCCTGAGCACTGCCAGGTGTGACCCAAAAAAGCCAAAGAAAAAAAGAACCAAAGGATCTGGGACGGTAGCACAGCAGTAGGCCATTTGCCTGTGATCTGCTAAGGGACACAGGTTCGATCCCTGGCATCCCAAACCAAGAGCAAAGCAGGGGAAGTAATTCCTGAGCGCCGCCGGGTGTGGGCAAAAAAAGAAAAAACAAGAGGCAAAGGATCCCCATGTACCAAGGTAATAAAGAGCAGAGAAAAAAATTTCATACAACAGGCCCCTCACCCCAATTTTCTCAATTATTTAGGGGCTCGGAATGAACTCAAAGAGCAAACCAAAAAGGGGCCGGAGAGGTGGTGCAGGCGATAGGGTGTTTGACTTGCACGCCCTAACCTAGGACAGACCTCGGTCCCCTGGGTCCCATATAGTCCCCGCCAAGCCAGGAGCTATTTCTGAGCGATGCCAAAAGTAACCCCTGAGCATCACCGGGTGTGGCCCCAGAACAAAACAAAAAGAGCAAACCAAGAGCAATAAAAAAGTAAAATCTGCAGCCCGGATTATCCATCCCACGCAAATCTAGCCTCCTGGAGGATGGATTGCAAAGACCTAAAAGAGGCTAGAGTACAATAGGCCATGTCGGGGTCGAAAAAGATCAGGATGACAAACGGAAAAGCAAGATTAAAAAAAAAAAAAACAGGGGCTGGAGAGATTAACATGGAGGTAGAGTGTTTGCCTTGCATGCAGAAGGTCGGTGGTTCGAATCCCAGCATCCCGTACGGTCCCCTGCGCCTACCAGGGCGTCATTCCTGTATTCAGGTATTTCTGAATGCCAGGAACCCTGAATCTCAGGCAGGGAGCCTGCCAGGAGTAAGCCCTGAGCACTGCCGGGAGGGCCCCCAAAACAAAAGAAAACCAAAGAGCCCGGCGTGAAAAGGAGATCCAATGCAACAGACGTCGCCAGGGCTTCCTTCTCGCAATTTCCATTGCGCCACAAGCCCGCGCGTCCGACGCTGCGGCACGGCACGGCACCGCACGGCGCGGCCCGCCAGGGGGCGCCCCGGCTCCCCTTCGCCCCCCCCCCGCGCTCACCCGCAAAGAAGCGCTGCACCTCGTCGGCCGAGCAGGACCACGGCAGGCCGCGCACCTTCACCACGAAGCCCTCGCCGCCCTCGGTGCTCAGCATCATGGCTGCGTTGCGCGCTGCGGGCGAGAGAACCGGCCGCGACCGGATCAGGACCCCCGCCGCCCGCCGCCCCCCGCCACGCGGACCCCCGCCGCCCGCCCGGCGCGCGCCACTCGCACCCCGCCCCAACCGGCGCGGGCTGGTGGAACGCGAGCGCCCGCAGCGGGCCGAGGAAATGGCGGCCGCCGCTTCCGCTCCGCCTCCTCCCGCCTCGCACACAATAGGCGCGGCGCGGCCCGGACGCCTCGGAGGCCCCACGGCCACGCAGCGGCCGAACAACGGCTCGGCCGCGCGGCAAGAGGCGCCGCCGGCCGCCGACAGCCTCTCCTCCGTCCCCGCGGCCCCGAAGGCGGCCGGGCCGGGAGCGGGCACTCACCGAGACACAAAGACTGACAAGAAGAGAACGCACGCAGTACCACGGCGGCTGAGGCAAAATGGCCCGCGGGGGCCGGCGCCGCCTAAATAAGGTCCGGCTGAGAGGTGGTGCGCATGCGCCAGAGGCTCTCGGCCCCGCCCATTTGCGCCACCCGAGGGAGGACGCATGCGCGGCCCCGTCGCCCCGCCCACAAAACAGCCGGCCGGGCCTTGAGGCGAGAATTTCGGACGCGGCCCCGCCCTTTTCCACCCGAGTGAGGGCGACGCGGGTGGGTTCTGCGCCTGCGCCTTCCCGCCATTCCGTCGTCGGCTCCCGGACTGCGCATGCGTCCTGCTGGCTGCCAACCGCTCCCGGGCTGGGGGAGGGGAATGGCGGCGACTCGCTGCCCCCCGGGACTGTCGGGCTGTGAGGCCCCCTCCCCGATTTCCCGGTTTGGGGTTGTGTTTTTGCTTCGTGCCTGTTGTCAGGGATGATGTGCAGAAATCAGACCCCACTTCTCTCCCCCCAGCGCCCCCAGTCCAAAAGTCTTGCTGGTGGGGCCGGACAGCTAGCACGAAGGTATTGCGTTTGCCTCGCATGCAGAAGGACGGTGGTTCGAATCTCGGCATCCCATACGGTCCCCCGCGCCTGCCACGGCGATTTCTGAGCCTGGAGCCAGGAGTGACCCAAAAACCAACAAACAAAAGAAGCCTTGCTGGGGAAGACGCAGGGTTCACGGACTCTCCCCGTCCCAGACACCCTGAGACACCTCGGCTCTGCACATCCACGCCCTTACCTGCCGCCCTCGGGGCTCTGCCCGTCGCCCCACGTCAGCACTGAGGCCTACTGCGGACCCTGAACGTTCGCCTGGCGCGCTCACAAAAGGGGCTCGTGGGGAGCCGGGCCTCGTGCGCGACAGGCGCCGCCCTTCCCCTTAGGGGGTCGGGCCTAGTTCTTGGGGAGCCCCCACTTATCTCCGTACTGCACGATGCGTCCCGAAGGCCTTGGGGGGGGATCGGTGTGCGAGGTCCGGACAAGCAGGCTCCTCCCCCGCACCCCAGCTTAAAGCAAAGAGGACTCCGGGGTACACCGATTCCTCACCCCTCTTTTCTTGGGGGGGTTTGGGTCACACCGGGCGGCGCTCTGGGGTTACCGGTGGCTCTGCGCTCGGAAATCGGCCCTGGCAGTTAGGGGGGACCTTACGGGATGCCTGGATTCGAACCACCATCCGTCCTGGATCAGCTGCGCGCAAGCAGACCAGCAGCCGGCCTACCGCTGTGCTCTCTCTCCCGCCCATCTCACCCTCTTTAGAGCTACCTAGATAAACACAGAGCTCACATCCTTGCTTTCTCAGACACAGTTCACACCAGCCCACTCTCACCTCAATAAATCTAGTTATCTCCCGTAAGTTGCTTGCTGATGGATTGACTCTGTAAGCGCTCGGCAAGCCCAGGATCCGACATTCAAAATCATCTACACAACCCCTGAATAAAAATGAAGAGGACTCGAATTGGGGGGGCCGAGATCACAATCTTCCAAGTTAGCAGCATTCAATGCAAGCACTCTGCTCACTGTGTCAGACTCCAGGAGGCAGGTCCAGGAGAAATCCTGCAGTTTCTACAAAAATGGCCCAATTTACTACAGTTAAAGCATCAGCCCTGAATTTGTGAAGGCTAGGGCTGGATTCTTCGCCATTTTTTTGTTTGTTTGTTTGTTTGTTTTTGGGCCACACCCGGCGGTACTCAGGGGATACTCCTGGCTGTCTGCTCAGAAATAGCTCCTGGCAGGCACGGGGGACCATATGGGACACTGGAATTCAAAACAACCACCTTTGGTCATAGATTGGCTGCTTGCAAGGCAAGCAGTGCTATCTCTCGGGCCCTCTTCTCCATTTTTTTTAACTTGATTGATTGATTGATTGACTTCTGAGCCACACACAGCGGCAGTCAGGGATTACACCTGGCTCTGCACTCAGAATTCGCCCCAGGAGACTGGGGGACCATATGGGATACCAGGAATTTAATCGGGTCTCTCCGGGGTCGGCCGCATGCAAGGTAAACGCCCCACTGCTGTGCTATCTCTGGCCCCTCTTCTCCAGTTTCTCAAGACAGAATAACCAGAGAAGTTGCAGTCTCTTGCGCACTGGGTTCCTTTTCCACATCTTAGACAAGGTCTAAGTGGTTCCCTTAAACTTAAAGGGGGTATTAGAGGAGACTGTATAGCCTGATTCATCCCAATTCTACTGAGCCTATCTCCATACAGAATAGGCCTTCATAGGGGCCGGAGAGATAGCATGGGGGTAGAGGGTTTGCCTTGCATGCAGAAGGATGGTGGTTTGAATTCCGGCAGCCCACATGGTTCCCGAGCCTGCCACGAGCGATTTCTGAGCATAGAGCCAGGAGTAACCTCTGAGCACTGCCGGATGTGATCAAAAACCAAAAAAAAAAAAAAAAAAGAATAGGAAAAGAATAATAGACATCTAAAGAATTGATACAAATCTTATGTTGAGGGGCCGGTGAGGTGGCGCTAGAGGTAAAGGCAAACGCCTTACCTCCATGCTATTTCCCGGGCCCCTAAATAAACAACTTTTATGTTGAATCTTCCATCTTCCCTTTCCCTAATAGACTTCAAGATAGACCGACAATCTTCTTTGGCTTTCTCGAAAGCTAATTGTCTTATCAGGTTTTTTCTGTGTTTCCTTACCTCTAATTTGTCTCAATAGCCTCCAAAGTTTCCCCAGAAATTCTGCATATGGATCCAAAACTTCCTGCAAGTTTCTAGTATAATTTCTTTTAAATTTAGCATCAGGGGGCCCGGGAGATAGCATGGAGGTAAGGCATTTGCCTTTCATGCAAAAGGTCATCGGTTCAAATCCTGGTGCCCCATATGGTCCCCCGTGCCTGCCAGGAGCAATTTATGAGCATGGAGCCGGGAGTAACCCCTGAGCACTGCCAAAAACCACCAAAAGTAAATAAATAAATAAATAAATAAATAAATAAATAAATAAATAAATTTAGCAGCAGAACCAATCTTTTCCCAAGCTCATAGCGCTACCCGCTCTAAAATAGCACAGGTAGGGTCGTCTGCATATGAATGTTTGCTTAAGGCCCTTTGCCTGAAAAAGAGTTCACAAATCAATGGAACCTCTGAAATCATCCTTCCAGAATGACCTCCAGTGTGAAGCTTAGTCTTAGCTTCATCACTAACCCACTTTATCCACTGCCTGTATTGCAAGGGACTCAGTCAGGTTTTATCAATCATATGAAAATCCTGAGTAGTTCAAAGTCCACCTTCACTACAGTTATTAAGGACCTCAGTACAAAACTCTGAAATGCTGCAGTTGGCTCAAATGCTGTACAGGGGGAGTGGTGGGGGAGGATACCTGACTGTATTCAGGCTTACTCCTGGCTCTGTGCTCAGAAATCACTCCTGGCAGGTTTTGGGAGGGCCATATAGGATGCTGGGGATTGAACCTGGGTCTGTCACATGCAAAACAAATGCCGACCCACTATGCTATTGCTTTAGCCTCTTATAGGTTTTCTTGAATAGGCTGAGTGAGACCATGTTCATGCCCACATAGGATAAGGTTTGATTATCCTCCTGATGGGAGAAACTGAATCTCTTACACACTCTGACTGGCTCCCACTCTGGGGAGGAGTGGGGAGCATCCCTACAGAGCAACTTTTAGCACCTTAGTCTGAAGAAGCAGTAGCCAGTTCATCTTCAGTATCCCTTTCATCTGATATTTTAGTCCCAGCAGACTGTGGTTACCCTGGTATAATGCCAGTGCTGGAGTGCTGATCAGAGCTGAGTGGCAAATTATTGGCCTTAGGGTTACTTCTTTTTGTGGGGGAAGGGGTCACACTCTAGTGGACTCAGGAGTTATTCCTGACTCTGCACTCAGAAGTCACTCCTGGCAGATGGGAGCACTTTTATTGGGGGGGGGGCACATCCAGTGATGCTCAGGGGCTACTACTGGCTGTGCGCTAAGAAATTGCTCCTGGCTTGGGGATCATATGGGATGCCGGGGAATAGAACACAGGTTCTGGGGCTGGGCAGTGGCGCTGGAGGTAAAGTGCCTGCCTTGCCTGTGCTAGCCTAGGACGGACCGCGGTTCGATCCCC
>PVKC010031193.1:0-14600 GCA_004027635.1 Crocidura indochinensis
TTTTTTTTTTTTTTTTTTTTGGGTTTTGGGTCACACCCGGCAGTGCTCAGGGGTTACTCCTGGCTCCATGCTCAGAAATTGCTCCTGGCAGGCACGGGGGGACCATATGGGGCACCTGGACTCGAACCGATGACCTTTTGCATGAAAGGCAAATGCCTTACCTCCATGCTATCTCCCGGGCCCCAATATGGCACTGTCTTAAACTTCTGCATAGTTTCTTCTTTTTATTATTAATAATAAATTTAATTAATAATAATTAATAAACAATGCGATTCTATTTATTAATATATTAATAATATATTATTATTTATATTAATGCTAAATTTAATTAATCTAAATAAATAATAAATAAATATTTATTTATTTATTATTATTAACTTCTGCTTAATTTCCACAGTTGGTCTGTCAATGCTCCCATCTTGACCCTTTATACTGCTATTCAAAATTGTTTGGTTCCAACATTTCTAAACTGTTATGTTGAGTTATCAGAGCATTATTTTATAACCATCCTACAGTGCATTAAAAAAAAGATAGGTGAAATAATGGTTATACTCTCACTTCCTACAACTAGAAGCTTTCCAACTATAATATAGAATTTCATTGCTACCTATTAACTCCCTTTGTTTTTTCATCTAAGAAATCACTTCTAAGAAGTGTTCTCTATAACCCATCCTTTGAGTTGTTTATTCAGAAACATATTTTATTTTTTAATATTCTTTGTTTTTTCAAAGTATCAGGAAATCCTTGAAGATTGAAACTATCAGATTTGTTTTTGCCAGGGCTTAAAACAGTCTCTTCAAAATAGGTATTTAACAGATGTTGAAAACTTTTCAATTTCTTTTAGTTTATTTGATAATTTAGTATTGCATTTTGTTCTCTTAGGGGAAAGGTAAAATAGGAAAACAAGAAAAACAGTGGTAAAATGAATAGAATCATTCAATTTCTTTTAATAATAAATATAGTAACTTCACATTTGCCACATGCTGTGTAGAACATTGCTAATCTTTATCGAAATTTAAGTGAATATGCTTGAAGAAACCAGCATGCATCTATGAAAAAATTAAAAAATAAATAAAATTTAAGTAAACAGTGTAAAACATATCAGATTTGAAAAAGTATTTAAAATATTTTATGTCTTTTTGATCAACAGTTAATAGGTTTTGCCAGTTTTTTATGCTATTTAACAATGTGTGAAATGCTTACATAATGTAGTGTATGTACTTGCTTTTAATTTCTCACTTTATTCTCACCCTCCTATAAAGTATCAATAAAAATATTGTTCTGATTCTTAATGAGAAGAATGAAGATTAGACCAACTTGCTGAGAGATAGATAACTCACCGAAGGTAGGGCCATCATTTTAGCACAAGTTCCACCAAGTCTGCTGTTCCAACGATTGTATAATTTTACAAAAAATTAGCTGTTTTAAAAATGAAACAAGAATCAATAAAAAACAATGAAGAAATAAAGTTTAATGCCCATCTTTAATTTAGTTTCTTGCTTGGGAATGATAATGTTGACTATCAAATCATGAATTCCATTTGATTGTTTATTTCTCAGTAACAACTTAAACTAAATGCTAGGCTTGTAGAGGTAAAGCTGAATGATAAAGTGTTCTAGAAGATAATGGAAACTGTGGCTAAGATGACTTATCTTCAGGGGCACACAGGAAGGGAAAGCATAAAATATACAGAACATTTCTCTTTGGTTGTTTGTTCAGCAAGACAATGGCAAGGGGGCTGGCCAGAGAAAGCCTCCTCTGATACAAACCACAAAAGTCCTGGTTCAAATCTCTGTCCTTAGGATGTAAAGGAAGCATAAACAAGAAGTTCAGCTACCAGATGGGGACTCTTCTAATTAGTTAAGTCTGCTTTAATTTTTGGCCACCAGTTGGCAGATGTAACAGATGCCAAGGGAGTAAACAGAATATGTTGGCAGTTTTGAATTATAAACCAGTATATCACAAATAGATTCAATTTAGAAATATTTTCCCCTTTGGTTAAACTCGGTAACTTAATTTTGTGAAATGCCAGGAAGTTAGAGATATATTACCAAGCATTTCTTTTTAGACATTTCACATTTTTGCCTATAAATTGATGGCAATGAAAGATAGGAATCCAAGCATATTACTTCAGAATTTGTAGAACTGAAACAATGATGCTTGTATAATATTTTATCATAAATGTGGACTAATTTTGCAATTTAAAATTCAGTAAGACATCACAGTTATTTTTTTGAAAGCATCTTGAGATGAATACTAGCATTAATAAAATAAGGGACTTAGTAAACAACAGTACAGCTCTAATCTTTCTACATTGTTGAAGTTTCACATCTTATAAGCAATGGTGATTGTAAGAAAATTTCTATAACTTCCTAACTAATATAAAGTCAATAATATTTTGGTTCTTTAAAATATAAATGCTTTTCTTTGAAATAATACCTTAGTCATAAAATTTCTACTGCTTCACTCAAAAGCAAAAGTTTTCTAAAATTATTTTTTTCACTTAGAACTGTGATTAAGGGTTGGTAAGATGATTGTTAAGCTGTATTTTGCTTACTATTACAATTGTGTTCTTTAACAAATATGTATTGAGGGGAGGGCAAGGTGGTTTGGGCTACATCCGCAGTGCTCAAACATTATTCCTGTTTTTTTGCTCAGGAGAGACCTCTGGCAGTGCTCAGCAGCATATGTCTATTTCTACATGTATTTAATACAACGTTGTGAAGGCTTAATATATATGATTACCAAGGTTCACTGAGCTAAAAAGACAGTTAATAATGAAAGCTAATTAAAACACCGTATTATAGTATTTATTGAATTGGCCCTAGGTCAGGTATGCCATGGACATTCACAGGGTGAAGTGCAGACAAGAAAAAGCAATTATTTCTGATTTGGTGAAGTGACAGGAAAATACTTCTAAATATAGTGATATTTATCTTTTTTTTTTTTTAGAAAGTTGCAATTATCCCACTCATAAATATCCCTTCACTATAAAAATAGTGGAGAAGAATGAAGGTATATTTTGATCAAATGTTCATAATAAAATAAAGATGTCTGAATTATTGATATGAGTAAAAACTCTTTGAGTTGGTAGGGGATGCATATAATGGAGAGGAGGTGTTTGAAAAGATGCTTTATAGGTTTTTACTAGGAAATATATGTACGCTATAAAGTGATTAATCAAGGTAGGAAATACAGGATGACAAAAAGTTTTTAGAAAAAGAATGTATGAAAATCACATTTCACAAATATCAAATTAATATTTATTAATGTTGCCATAAACAACCATTACTAAGTAATTTATGATGCTCTTGTTAATGATAAAATTATTTTGTAATATATATGCATTTATTTCACATTATATCCAGTATATATACTAACCAGTATAGATAAAATTATCACAAGGTATTAGAAATACTTTAGTTTATGTAGATACCAAATATCTGAGAAGAGAATCAAGAACTAGTGAGTGAATTGTCATAAATTCTTTAATAATTCACTCAATTTGCTTTTAGTTCCTTGGATTTCTAACTGAATTTAAACTTATAAAAACAATTGGCAATATCTCTGGGCTTAGAAATAAGATCTAAATTAAAACAATAGATTTGATAGTCATCTTATTGGCTGTTAGGTAGTAGTTAAAAGTATAAAATAGAGTAAGAAATCCCAAGTGGATCAGGGAAAGCCTCTTCAACAAGTGGGTTTGCAGAATTGGTTAGTCACTTGCAAAAAGCAAGCATAGACCCCCCACCCCCAGTTAACATCATGTACGAAGGTAAAATCCAAATGGATTAATGACCTCGATATCAGACATGATACCATAAGGTATATAGAACAACATGTAGGTAAAACACTCCATGACATTGAGACTAAAGGCATCTTCAAAGGAGGAAACTGCACTTTCCAAACAAGTGGAAACAGAGATAAACAGATGGGAATGCATTAAACTGAGAAGCTTCTGAACCTCAAAGGACATAATGCCCAGGATACAAGAGCTACCCACCGAGTGGGAGAAACTATTCATCCAATACCCATCAGATAAGGGGCTAATATCCAAAATATACAGAATACTGACAGAACTTTACAAGAAAAAACATCTAATCCCATCAAAAAATGGGGAGAAGAAATGGACAGACACTTTGATAAAAAAGAAATACAAACGGTCAAAAGGCACACGAAAGTGATACGGAGATTACTCCAAAAACTGGAGATTGAGCTCCCATATGATCCAGCTATACCACTCCTAGGAATATACCCTAGGAACACAAGAATACAATACAAAAATTCCTTCCTCACAAAGAGGAGAAAAGATAAAAAGTGGGGAAAATAAACAATTTAAGTAAAGACAGTGGACTCAATTGTTACTGTTTGTGGGTAATAATCAGAAACCTAGTTTGGTAGGAACCATAGTTACACAAAGGAAGGAAAGGCCAAGAGGCCGCTGAGAGTAAACAAGTAGGAAAAGAGTACTGGCTTCTTCCTAGCCTAAGAGTCCATCCTCTCATTTTTATTTTGAATATATATGGTACCCCCACGCGAACTGGTCTCTTCCCAGCCTGAGAGTCCATCTTCCCATTATTATTTTGAAAATATATGGTACGTGATGGAGCCCCCGTGCGGTTTTAAAATGGAGACCAATGAGAAAAAAAAATACCAGTGCATGTCACGACATATACAAGTGCTACATCGTCCCGCCTTCCACCCCATGCGTCCCCCCTTAGTGTAGGGAAAGAAAGGGGGAAAGCCTGAGGACCACTATAGAGTTCACCTGAGCCGGCAACCAGGGAAAGCCTGAAGTATGAAGGGGAGAAAGGGGAACGGCTGGAGGCCTGCCAAGCCTACCAGCACCCCCTAAGCTAGGGAGTAGGCCTCCGGCATAGGGTGTAAGTGTAAGAAGTATTATAATGTACTACAATCTGGGGGCTCTAGGGACAAAGTAAATGTACATATTAAAATAAACTTTAAAAAAGGATATAAAAATCCCTTCCTCACACCTATATTTATTGCAGCACTATTCATAATAGCCAGACTCTGGAAACAACCAAGATGCCCTTCAACAGATGAATGGCCAAAGAAACTGGGGTACATATACAATACCCCAGGAGAGTTGAAGTCATAAAATTTTCCTATACGTGTATGTATATGGAATCTATCATGCTGAGTGAAATAAGTCAGAGGGAGAGAGATAGAAGCAGAATAGTCTCACTCATCTATGGGTTTTAAGAAAAATGAAAGACATTTTTGCAACAATCCTCAGAGACAAAAAGAGGAGAGCTGGAACTTCCAGCTCGCTTCACGAAGCTCACCACAGAGTGGTGAGTGCAGTTATAGAAATAACTACACTGAGAACTATCATAACCATAGGAATGAATGAGGAAACTGGAAAGCCTATCTAGGGTACAGGTGGGGGTGGAGTAGGATGGAGGGAGATTTGGGACATTGGTGGTGGGAATGTTGCACTGGTGAAGGGGGGGTGTTCTTTACATGAGTGAAATCGAATCACAATCATGTTTGTAATCAAGGTGTTTAAATAAAGATTTATTAAAAAAGTATAAAATAGGTGTTTGTTTTATCCAGGGCACTGGTTCTCAATACCAGAGTATCTGATATGGAGGTCAACTATGATTCTGAAATTTCAGCTAAGTACCGTTATGGATTCATTCTCTTTGTAGGAGGTTCTATTTATTTACAATCTTGTATGGAGGAGGGATCATTATTATAATACCAAATAGAATACTATAGATAGAATATCTGGAAAATATTTGTTGCTTTTATCTTTAATTTTTTGCTAGTATGGTGTGCTTCCTGGGGTGAAAGATATTTCCCTTTCACTTTTGATCTTGTATTCTGTTAAATAGATCTTTTCCTTCAGACATAATTTAGTAATTTCTCCACTCTCATCTTTAGTAAAGTTTTGATTTTATAACTGTTAATATTACATATTTGTATTTGAGTCACTCCATTTTTTACCTTTGATAAATTTATTTTGTTTTATAAATCATGTAAATAATCATAGAGGGAAGAAGTAAGAGTAGTGATACATAAATAAACTGTGTA
The DNA here is from genome assembly GCA_004027635.1 of Crocidura indochinensis. Taxonomy (NCBI): domain Eukaryota; kingdom Metazoa; phylum Chordata; class Mammalia; order Eulipotyphla; family Soricidae; genus Crocidura; species Crocidura indochinensis. Next base: position 6,058 of record PVKC010031193.1, read on the forward strand.
GTTTCTCCTATCCTAGAACTAACCAGATCCTTCCCTGCTTAGCTTACAAGATCATGTGATGGTTATGTTCATGTTGGTATGGCTGTAGATAAGTGATTAATTTCTTAAGTTGTGACACTTCAATTTTTTTGCCCTACTTTGTCTATTTCATTCTATTAATCTGACAGAATCTGTTACTGTAGATTGCCATTTATTATTTATTTGTAATACAATTGTATTGTATTACAATACAATTAATTGTAAAAACAATTTAATGAAGAGTTTTAAACACACTCTCTAAAACAAACACACACACATTCTTTTTTTTCTTCTTCTCATATTGTAAGCCCCTAAGAATTCTAGGGATTAATTTCAAACTTCAGAAATTGGGGTTGGAGTTACAATACAGAAGATAGGCCATTTGCCTTGTATCCTGTCAACCTATTTTTTTTGTTTGTTTGTTTGTTTTTGGGTCACACCCAGCAGCACTCAGGGGTTACACTAGCTCTGTGCTCAGAATTCACTTCTGTCAGGCTCGGGGTACATATGGAATGCTGAGATTTGAACCACCATCCTTCTGTATGCAAGGCAAACGCCCCACCTCCATGCTATTTCTCTGGGCCATCAACCCAGTTTCAATCCTAGGCATCACATATGGATCCCTGAGCCTGCCAAGATTGATTCTTGAGCACAGAACCAGGAATAACACAGAAACACTGACAGTGTGTCCTTAAAACACAAATAAACAACAAAACCAAACCAAAACAAAACAAAACAAAAAAGACCCACAACTCTAGAAATTCCCCAAATAAAAATGTTATGTGATAAGACTATGTATTCTTGCAGACAAAACAAAAACAAGAGGAAGAACAGAGTCATATGTTAGTTTTGGTGCTGTGAAAATGCCCTGCAGAAAATTTCTTTATGTTTGATGGAGTGAATCAGGGTGAGAATTCAGTGTTGGAAGAAAGAGAGAAAGGTTGGCAAACTGCATTCCATTGTAAATGTGTGCAATTTAAATTGTGATATTGCCATTAAAATACATGATTTTAGGGAATTGTGATCTTCCTTATCAAATATCAATCTTTTTATTTTGGCCAATGCTGGATGAACTAACAGTATATAGAAACATGTTAAAGAAAAACTTTTTTTTTATTTTTGAAAAAACATTTTTATTTAATAACATTTGAGAAACATTAATAAGATGGGATTTTTTCCTAAAAGCAAGCAAAATAGGCAATATTCACAAAGGGTAGTAACAAAATAGTAATTTGACAGATATTCAATATATTTGTAAACAAATCAAAGTGACAATGTTTTTTAAAAATATAGACATACCACTAGTAAAAGAAAGCTCCTGAAAGAACTCAACTCACTATTTTCTTATATTGCAGACACATAAATTAACTCAAAGTAGCTCAATTCTAAGAGAAGCAAAGCCCTTAATAATAATGTCTATAGATTTTGGTGAAAATTTAAGAACTCTTTGGAAAGAAGGGAGAGAAGTGCCTTTAAGTTCCTTAAAGGAGACAAAGGGAAGGAAGGAAAACCCATTTTATCATTTTAGTAAAGGAAAACTTTTCAGATCACTTTGACTTATTCCTATATATGCTTTGTTGACCATGAGGTCTAGATTGGAAAACAACATATAACTTATTTTGTATACTGTAATCATACTTAATAAGAGATGCATCAGATACAACAAAGCTTGCCTTCAACATGTTTTATTCTTCTTTTTATTTTCTGAGTATACAAGGTCAATTTAATTCTTCTCTAGTAAGATAACATTTCAATTGTTTTTAAATAATTGCTCTGGTATGTCTTATATAATATCTTAAAATTAAAGTGGTTATTTTTACATTTAAAGGAATTATTGACTATTTTAGGTTAAATAAATGCAAATTTTATGTTTTAAAGTATATTTATACAAAAGAAATGTAATATATAATATAATATAAATATTCTTTGTAGGTTGTATATTTTTCTTTCTTTTTCTTTCTTTCTTTCTTTTTTTTTTTTGAATAGGTTTTGATTTTTGGGCCACAAATGGTGACACTCCTTGCTTTGTGCTCAGAAATTGCTCCTGGCTTGGGGGACCATATGGGAAGCCGAGGATAGAACCAGGGTCCGTCCTGGGTCAGCAGTGTGCCAGGCAAGCACCCTAATACTGCACTATTGCTCTTGACCCAGGTTGTATATTTTTTATTACAAAGAGATATTTTATCTGGAATTAAATGTTGATGATTTTGTTTGTTTGTTTACTTTTGGCCCCAACCAGCAGCAGTCAGGGATACTCCTGGCTCTGTGCTTAGAAATCACTCCTGGCAGGCTCAGGGGACCATATGGGATGCCGGGAATTGAACTAGGGTCTCTCCTGGGTCTGCAGTGTGCAAGGCAAATGCCCTACCGCTGTGCTAACTCTCCAGCCCAAGATTGTTTTTACTTTATTTAGTAATTTCATTTACATAACTTATGTCAAATAGCTTTGTCAGCACTATTAACTTTATATCGAACTATTCCTAAATTATAATAGTTTATGGATAGCATTTAGATTTTTATTATTGTGTGTTATTTTGAGTATGCATTTATATTGAGGAGAAAAGGAGTACATACAACTACTGTTTAAGGCGTAATTCTGGCTGTGTGCACAGGGATTACTTCCTACTGGTAATACTTGGGACATATGCAATGCTTAGGTCAGTTCTACACAAGTCAAGTTCCATAATATCTGTATTATCTCTTTAGCCTGCCCAGAAATATATGGTTCTTAGGTAAACCCAATAATATTATTCTCATTGCCACCATTAATTAGCTGTGTGACTTATGAAATATTGCTTAAACTCTTCTTTTTAAAAATATCTTTATTTAAGCACCATGATTACAAACATGTTTGTAGTTGGGTTTCAGTCATAAAAAAGAACAACCCAATACACCAGTGTAACCTTTCTGCCACCAATGCTCCCATCATACTCCTCCCTCACCCTCTGCCTGTATTTGAGACAGGTATTCTACTTTTCTCACTCACTACCATTGTCATGATAGTTGTTCCTGTAGTTATTTCTCTAATACCCTCATCATTCTTCGTAGTAAGCTTCGTATCATGGCCAGTCCTTCCAGACCTCATCTCTATTGTCTTTGGGTGTTATTACAATAATGCCTTTTGTTTTTCTTAAATTCCATAGATGAGTGAGACTATTCTGTGTCTACATCTATCCCTTTGTCTTATTTCACTCAGCATAATAGTTTCCACGTTCATCCATGTATAGGAAAATTTCATGACAATCTCTCCTGACTACTGCATAATATTCCATTATGTAGAAGTACCAAAGTTTCTTTAGCCATTCATCTGTTGAAGAGCATCTGGGTTGTTTTCAGATTCTGGCTATTGTAAATAGATTGCTTAAACTCTTCTGTGACTCCATTTTATTGGTAGTTAAAAGTAAAAATAATAGTAGTTGTCTTATAAAAGTTGTGATATTTAGCTAATTAACACATATTAGTATTATAGATATGCCCTGACATAATTTAACAGTACGTATTTATGGCTAATGGTTTTATTTTGCTACATTTAATGATGAACTAAAACTTTTCAAGAGTAATGAACAATTAAATTTCAGAAACTTTTAGTGGAATGATTGCTATTTTAATCATGCATATTTTAAATTCTTATTTTGAAAGTTATTTTTAAAAAGATAAATATGAATTCATTATCGCTGTTCCTATTGACCATGGTTAAGTAACTTCCATCAATATGTTTGTATATGCATCGAAATATCCATGTATAAAGGGTATTCTGAATACACAATCATGCTACAGAAACACTTACCTTGCATGTGGCTAGTCCGGGTTCATCCCCTTGTCAAATATGCTTTCCAGAGCAATAGCTAGAGGACACTAAACATAGAACTAGGAAAACATTTTGAGTGTGGCCAACTGTCGCTCCAATACATTTAATGACTGCATTAGTTTGTTTTATTGTAGTGATGCATTCAATAGCATTCCTTAAGAGTCTCATTCAGTGAAAATATGTATGGTTTAGTTAAAGCTAAAATTGCCTAACACTTTGATGCCGGTGACTATCATCAGTCACTCACATGAATTTGGTTTAATTAACACAGAAATGCAGCAGTGGCATCAATTGTCACCATCTTTAATCAATTTAGTCAACATGAATAAATCAAGATAATTTAGATGAAATACAAATATTCATCTTTCTTAAAAAATGCAATGATTAATAGCCATTTGCATTGGTTTAGTCTTTATCTCATGTAGCATTTAGATCTCTAGCATTAACAAACTGTGGCTACACTGATGATGAATGCTATCTTTTCCTTCCTGCCATAGTTCTTGCCCTCTTTGTGATAGTGTACTGATCTACTTTGCTTTTTTTTATTTATATCACTTTCTGGTTCACATTGGATTTTATATATGTAATCTTGAGGTTATAACATTAGAAACTTAGGTTGTTTTTACAAAATAAAAGAAATCTATGTGGTCTGGGTTATATTAAATGCTCTAGAAGTACTATCTAATTTTCAAGTTGTATTAAATACTGAGGTTCCATTTCCTAAATCTCTTAGTCTCTTGGCTAGTACAGAAGGCAGCATAAATAAAATCAAAAAATCAATATTTTTGAATATTAGAAATGTAATACAATAATTTATATGTTGGTATTAGTTTATTGAGGAAACAAACATTTACTAGACTGCAATCTTAAAAAAATTGCTTGAAGTATTATTACAGAAATTTAGGTAGAGTTAAGAGAACCACTAATGGAAGTTGGTTCCTCAAATAAAGTTGTTCATATCAATCTGATGAGATGGAAAGAAAATGTCTTATTTGGAGCCCACTGGAAACATACTAGCTCCCCAAGATATAATTGTCAAGAGATATAACATCACCCTTCATTATCTCCTTTCTTTCATTAATCATCTCGAGACTCTGAGGGCCAAGTCACCCTGCATATAGGGCCATACAGACTTTTGGAAACAATGCCTAGGGGTCAGAGTAGAACATTTGGAGAATACTTAAGGCAAGAATAGAGAACAAAGAGCATAGGGCTGCCTGGTCTCAATTGTCTAGAGAATTTTCTCTATTATATCTTTTGTGATCATTACATTTAAATAAATCGGGTCACTCAACCATAGAAATCTAGTTTATAAACATTTGTTGCATAAAAAAGCTTAAATAGCTAAACTAAATGTGGGGTGCCCCTTCTGCTCCTAGTAGTAAGAAGATACATGTAAAGTCTTTGACAATTCAAAAATATTTATATTTTCTAAAGTCCATATGGAATTGGTTCAAACATTTTGGCTTAACCAACAGTAAGATAAAAATATAACGAGAGTTTCCATATGCTGTAACACAAAGAAGTACCAGAAATTTATTTTTCAAGAGGAAAACAAAAGATTATGTATCCAAGATATTACATATTTGTAGGGATAGTAAAGAGTATTTGTAGGGATAGTGAAGAGTTTCAGATAACAGTGTTTCTGGACATTTGGGTAAAAAGACAGTTATATTTTTAGTTCTCTTGCTAGAACTCTGAGAGATTTGTCACTCCTTTTATAAGGCAATTGACCTTTACTACAGCAAGCTGGCCACGTTGTTTCTCAATTTGTATTTAATTTCTACTAAGTTCATTGTCAACAAGATTCAGTTGATAAGTAAACTAACCCTGACCTAACTTGTGTAATTAGTTAACATGATTACTTAAAGCATTTAAAAGTAAACTATAGAGCCCTGTCTCATCTCCATGAATATGTTCTAAGCATAATTTATTTTATGAAAAAATATAAGTGGGGATACATTTTTGTGTTTTTTTGGCACATCCAGCAGTGCTCAGGGATTACTTTGGATTTTGTGCTCAGAGATTTCTCCAAGCAATACTTTGTGAACCATATGTGGTGCTGGTGTCACACCAAAATAGACCACATAAGGCAAGTACTTAATATCAGTACTATCTCTGCAGGTCTTTTGATTAGTTTTTTTTTTTAAATAGTATATGAGTTGCTATATTCTCTAGTCAAGCCTAAGAGAGAAAAAACAGGGTGGTATTGAATTTCTCAACTTTTAATTGTTCTACAAAATTATAATGATCAAAACTTCATAGTATGGAATGAAGAGATAGTTACAGAGAAAAACATAGATAGAGCCACAGACCATCAGAATAGAATTGAGGATTCTGAGTTAGACCGTCAGATTTATAAAGAGTTAACCTATGATAAAGTATCTAAGTCCATGAAATAGAGCAGAAATAAAAAAATCTTTTAAATAAATGATGTTGGGAAAACTGATTATCAGCCTTTTAAAAACTGAAACAGATTATTTGATACCATTCACAAAAATAAAGTCAAAGTAGATTTGAAGATCTTAAGATTATACCAGAATCCATAAAATACATTAGCATCATAGACAAAACTCTAGGAAGTGAACCACAGAGAATTCTTTAATGAGAAGAACACAGATGCAAGGTCAGAAAAAAATGTGATTACTTCGACTTAAATAGCTTCATTAGTTTCAGCACAGACAAAAATATAAAATAAAACAAAGAGCTGAAGTTAAAATAAAATGGCATGTTGCTGAATGGAAGACATTTTTTGCATTCTCTTTCACTTTTCTTTCTTTTTTTTTTTTTGTTTTTGTTTTTGGGTCACACCCAGCAGTGCTCAGAGGTACTCCTGGCTCTATGCTCAGAAATAGCCCTTGGCAGGCACTGGGGACCATATGGGATGGCGGGATTCAAACCACCAAGTACCAGCTAAAAGAAACCCAAGGAAAAACAACTCAAGACACATCCTAGTCACTATGATGAATCCCACAGATAGAGACAGAATACCAAAAGCAGCAAGATGAAAAAGGGAAATTACATGCAAGGGAGCATCCTGAAATTTACAGCAAACTTGTCACCAGAAACACTCAAGGCCAGAAGGCAACGGTGGAACATAGTGAGAAACTTAATGAAATAAATGCTTTACCTAGAATATTGCACCCAGCAAATTTCGCTTTCAGGTTTGAAGGAAGTTTACATAGCTTCACAGATAAACAACAGCTAAAAACTTTACAGACTCAAAACCAGCCTTAAAAGAAAGACTGAAAGGTCTACTTTAAGGCAAGACAGACCAACAAGCACACCAAACTTATACTCAAAGATGGCACTAAATCCCATGAAAATTATTTCTCTCAATGGCGATCGACTAAATGCACCTGTTAAGAGATACAGGGTGGTGAAATGGATCAAAATACTGAATCCAACCTTCTGCTGCTTACAAGAAACACACCTGAGTAGTCAGAACAAACATAGACTCAAAATAAAAGACTGGAGGAAAATCATTCAAGCAAACAACACCCTTTAAAAAAAGCTGGAGTGGCCATACTAATATCAGATGACACAAACTTTATACTCAGAAAAGTTGTAAGGGATAAAGATGGACAATTTTTTTTACAAATCAAAGAATATGTATAGCAGGAAGAAATCACTCTCCTAAACATATATGCACCCAATGAGGGAACAGCAAAGTATTTAATACACTTGCTGACAAATCTGAAAAAGGATATCAATAATAACACAATAATTGTGGGAGACCTCAACATGGGCCTATCAACACTTGATAGATCAACCAGATTGAAACCCAACAAAAATATACTAGACATGAAAAGAGGAATGGAAGAAAGATGCCTTGTAGATATATATAGGACAGTTCATCCTCAGAAACCTGGTTACATATTCTTTTCCAATGTACATAGGACATTCTCCAGGACAGACCAATGCTGTCACATAAACATACCTCCATAAAATCAAGAGGATAGAAACTTTGCAGGCTACCTTTGCTGACCACAAGGCTCTGAAGCTAGATGTGAACTACAAAGTGACACACAAGGAAAACTTTAATAGCTGGAAGTTAAACAGTCTACTACTGAACAACCAGTAGGTCCGACATGAACTCAAAGAGGAAATCAAAACATTCCTGGAACAAATGACAATGAAAACACAAACTATCAGAACCTATGGGATACAGCAAAAGCGTTCCTGAGAACATTTATAGCTTTGTAAGCACACACCAGGAAGAAAGGAGCATACAAAAATAGCTTAATGGTGATGGGAACGTTGCACTGGTGATGGGTGGTGCTCTTTACATGACTGAAACCCAAACACAATTATGTATGTAATCAAGGTGTTAAAATAAAATATAAAGTCTTCGGCCATACCACCCTGAATGCGCCCGATCTCGTCTGATCTCAGAAGCTAAGCAGGGTCGGGCCTGGTTAGTACTTGGATGGGAGACCGCCTGGGAATACCGGGTGCTGTAGGCTTAAAAAAGGGGCCCGGGAGATAGCATGGAGGTAATGCGTTTGCCTTTCATGCAAAAGGTCATCGGTTCGAATCCTGGTGCCCCATATGGTCCCCCGTACCTGCCAGGAGCAATTTCTGAGCATGGAGCCAGGAGTAACCCCTGAGCACTGCCGGGTGTGACCCCAAAACCAAAAAAAATAAATAAAGAAAGAAAAAAAAATAAAAAATAAAAAAATAGCTTAATGATACAGCTTATAAAATTAGAAAATGA
>PVKC010031194.1:0-14592 GCA_004027635.1 Crocidura indochinensis
ATATATATATATATGAAAATTAGTACAACAGAAATATGTCAGATAGAAATCTCTGAAAGCAACTGAAACCCAAAATATTCTGTCCCACTCCAAAATGTAATCCTAATTTTCATTACAACTATTTGGCCTGAAATTATATACTCATTGGTCAGATAAATGGGAGCAGGTTAACCAGGATGGTCAGAGGTCAGTGGGTGAAGACACTAGCCACTGATGGCCTGCCACACACTTGGCCAGTGTTCTGGTGATCATTTCACATTTCTAAAATATTAAATAGTGAGGTATCAAGTATTTTTCACTACTGAAAACTATTTATTTTCACCAAAAACACTATTTCACAAAGCTTCTTCTTGAGTTGACCTTTTCATATACACTATATGAAGAACAAAGTTGCTTGCATGATACCTATTTGGTATATCAAGACATTTAGAATGAAGGAGAAATGTGATGAATTAAACCATATCTGCGCTCAACCTACTGAGGGTCAACAAAGATGAGTGGATTGTGTGTGCTTTGCACCTTATATTTAATTCATGGCTCTCTTAAAGTGTCTGCACACAGCATTATTACATATGTCTTACAGTCCCCATCTATAAATTGCCCTATCTCTAAACCCTCAATCAGTAAGCTCACATCTTGTTGAGTCAATGACATATGGAGCTGAACCTGTTGGCCACTCTTAGCCCGCTGACCCTTTAGGAATAACTTAGGAAAATAGCACGTACAGGCTAGAGGATCTAAGTTGGACTTTGGACATCTTCCTCACAGTGGTCACATTGTTTAGCATTGTTTCCGCAATACTATGTAATGCCTCTCTACATTTTAGACATTTCTAGAATATCTAATTGTAAACATTTAATCTCCTTTCCTGAAATTTAAAATGTGAGGTTAAAACATATTCCTTACCTATTTTCTCTTGCCCAGACCTCATTGAAATTTCATATGCATAAAAGCACTGAAAACAATATACATTCACAATTGTCTTCTATTATTATTCCATAAAAATGCACTTGACTGTGGATGGTTCTATTAACTTTGGATTTTATTCCCTAGGTTTGTTTTCCAAGTGTTGTAATATTGATACTTGAACACTCTTCTAATACACTTATTATCAAAGAAGTGCAAAGAATTCTAAAAACAGCCTTTAGTAGTGAGAGTTTTTAAGGTCAATTTGTTCTTCTTTTCTCATTTTTAATTAGGATTTCTTTTTATACTAAAATTTTCATACCTTGATTTTGTAGTATAGTTCATTAATCTCAGAAGAAGAATGTTCTTTACTTTCTAATTCTGCAAGTATGTGATCTATCAAGAGATCATAAAAGTACAGCAAATGGGGGCAAAGTGGTAAGGAGTTTGCCTTGCACACAGCCAACACAGAAAGGACCAGGTTTGAATTCTCGCATCCCATATGGTTCCCCGAACCTGCCAGGAGCGATTTCTGAGCACAGAGTCAGGAGTAATATCTGAGAGCTGCCAGGAGTGCCCCCCCTATTAAAAGTACAGCAGGTGCTAGTTAGTTACTGGACATCTGTCATTCTATGAATGATAGTCAATAGTGATTTGTCCAATATTAACAGAGTTACTAAATAAGCACAGAGTTCTCACATCTGCCTACCCCTCGTATGAAGTCAGAATTAATGTTCTGAAACTTTTAGCATTATTACACCTGATGCCCAGTCAGGAAGAGAGAAAACATGACAAAACTAATGATGGTTAGTGCTAAATATTACATAATTCACTAATAACATAAGAGATCCCAGAAATCTTTTTCTTTTCCACCCAAATAAATTTTCAAAGCCTAGGCCACATAGCAATACTATTCTAATAAAATGATGTGGATTTTGGAAGTTTTGTTTCTTTAAATAATTAAATATATTCTTATAAATTTAAACTTACATCTCAACTATTTGATTACTTCACACCCCATTTTAGATATCACATTATAGGAAAATTAACATGCATTATTATAAAGTAGAAATGTATAAATTTAACTAAGGCACTAAGGTGCTAAGCATTTATGTTCAAAAATTATTTACAAAGGCATCTACTCAAAGAATAAATTATGAGAACACAGAAAGAAATAAATGATAATAGTTAATTCATTAAATGTTAATAGCCAAGTTATAAAACTATAACATACAGGGTGGCCGGGCTGTGGCACTGAAGGTAAGGTGCCTGCGCTAATCTAGGATGGACCACGGTTTGATCCCCGGTTCCCCATATGGTCCCCCGTGCCTGCCAGGAGCGACTTCTGAGCAAATAGCCAGGAGTAACCCCTGAGCATCACCGGGTGTGGCCCAAAAACCAAAAAAATAAAAAATAAATAAAATCTATAACATACATAGAAAGAACAAATAGAATTCACAAAATTGGCTTTTGTGATATCTTTGGAGACTTCACTCCAAGAGCAATGAAACAAGAGCAAAAAAAAAAATTAATTGAGATGACATCAAAGCAAAAAGCTTCTGCACAACAAAAGAAACCATCATCAAAACCAAAATAAATCAGCTTAAAGGAAATATTTTTAAACCATATATCAGACAATAATTTCTAAAATACATTAAAAACTCAGACATATAATTACAAAACATATACTACCATACCAACAATGGGCAGAGTAGATGATTTGTAAAAATCTTAACAGGCAAATGAGAAATATTCATTATTATGCACTATCAAGGAAAAACAAAGAAGATATTGGAATACCATCTTACAAATCACATCTCACAAACCAAAATCACAAATATAAAAAATAGTACGTGAAATTGGGAATCCAGACATAATAGGTGTAGATATGTATAGTGATTGCAGCATTGTGCACAAGGGACAAGATCTGGACATGGCCTAAGACATAGTGTGATCAAAAAATACATGGGTTGTATACATAATGGAATACCACTGCACAATGAGGATAGACAATCTTGCCAAAGAAAAGACAAAAAACTGGACAATCTCACTCATAGGAAGGACACACAGAAATAAGTAGAAACAGGTCGACTAACCTTGATGCTGAAACACAGAACTGACAAGAGAAGGGTGAAATGGTGACAGATGATAGAAGGTTTCAGTATGTGGTTGCAGGAGGGTGGTGCAGCAACTCCCTTTTGTAAAAAACCCCAAAAGTATAGACAATATAATAAATAATGTGATCTCAAAAATAACTTTAATTTTCCTTATCACAGAAGCCTAGATGAAAAGTTTTCTATCTAATTAAAATTTCTAATCCAAAATGGTCCTACAAAAATAAATGTTCTGGTATTATAAATGTAGATTAAAGTTGGGGTGGGACATAGTGTCTTCTAGATCCTCACCCAGTCATTCTGATAGCACTGAGATTTGAGAATGCCTTCATGTATATATGTGTAAACTTACTCAGTAGTACTGCTGAGAGTACAAAAACTAGGACTCTCAGCCTAGTGAATCACTTCATTCAAACCTCAGCCTTCCCCACTTCTCTGTACCATTTACATTCTCTGTGGTAAGATCACAACTGTAGAGAGTTGTGATGATTGCTTAGAACAGTAAAGTGCTTAGCATTGGTTGAGTTTTCGAAACTGCCTGAATATTGACAAGGGGGAGAACTTTATTTCTGCATGACTCAAAGTACCTCAATTTGTGAACCATTGTTTCCACTGGATGAATCCTACATTTTCCCCTGCTCCATCCATTACACTGTTCATAAACTGGATCCAAATCAGCAGCCACTTTGCCACTGCAATGCACGTCAGAGACTCAATCCATAACCCACAGTACTGTCCCAGTGCAGCCAGAGGAGTGAGTACAATCTGATAGATGACATTCACCATGGATATTATGGCATTGATCATAGTGCGATTGGCAATGGCAACTGACTGCTCACTGCAGACCCCCAGGTGAGGAGCACAGACATGAATGAGTACAGAGTCAGGACTTTTCATTCACAGAGTAGACTCAAATGTTTCAGAACATATTCTTTGTATTTATTCTCTTAGTTGACAATCCACTCTGTATCACCACCAAAGATGACCTAGAGTCCTATAAAATTGGTCAACAATTATTTTTAAGAACTCTTAAGACTATAACTTTCCTATGTAAAACAATTGTTTGGAATAATTAAATTTGACTAATTCTAAAATCTTTATTCTTACAATAATGTATCACTTAAAGGCACAGTGTATCAGTACATTTATTCAAACACTCCAAAATTGGCTAGGGCCAATAGACAGGACAGTAGGCAGAGATAAAACTCTATATTTAACCTGAGAATCTGTCTTTTGAATAAAAGCACTTTATAATATGATGATACATTAACAAGACTGTTCTTATTTTAGTGATGGATGCATTACACTGAATTACTCTGGTGCTTTTTAGGCATCACATTCACATAACTATTCCCCCTGTTTTATGTGTATATCCAATACTGTTTGTTTATAATATGTCATCCATTATGACATATTACATTGTCATAATGTCACATATTTGTCACAAACATGACATTGCCTATGAGACAGATGTATTATAACTTTTGACACATAACTCTGGTTACATACTAGCTAGTTTGTTATTAAAAGTGAGCAATTATCACAAATATATAAACCTAAAGTATTTGATTTGGGTATAATTGTAGAAGTGGAAGATGACCTTAGATTTGTGCAGTGATTGTCAATGCACTGATATAAAGTGAAGAGAAAATTTTCACATGCAAAGTGCATGCCAAGTGCATCCAAAGTCTGAACATTCGACATTGTATAGGTATTAAATGGGTCAAAATCACAGTTCTATTACTAGAAGAATAATAAAATAATGCAGAATTAGAAAGCAATTAGTAGGGCTGGAGCAGTAGCACAAGCAGTAAGGCCTCTGCCTTGTGTGCATTCATGGACCACGGTTTTATCCCCTGGCATCCCATATTGTCTCCCAAACCAGGAGAGATTTCTGAGTTCATAGCCAGAAGTAACCCCTGAGTGTCACCGGGTGTGGCCCAAAAAACAAAAACAAACAAACAAAGAGAAAGAAAGCAGTCAGTAGTTTGTGTACATTCCTATTCTAAAAGAGGGCTTTCAAAACAATTGGCTTCAGGTCTATGGGTGTTCTGAATATGGAAATCAATTAATAAATTTATCAGCTGTAAAATTACAACAAACAAAAATTCAAAATCAAGCACACTAGTTTTTTATATAGTGCATTGTTTTGGTGGAAAGACACTGTAATTGAAAAATATTAAGAATAACCATTCTGGGGTCTGACAAGGTTATATGAGGGTTAAGACACATGCCTTTCATGCAACCAAACCCAGTTTAGTCTTCAGTAACATCTGGTCCTGGGATATTGTCAGGTCCCATTCATGGAGAACACTCTGCATTGAATACCCAACCCATTGACTGAGAATACTGAGAGACCACCATGATCACCACCAGATAAATAATCTGTTTTAGATAACAGTAATCATGAGGGGAAGGATCCATTCACAAAAATGTTCTTTGGTGTGTGGCAAGATAAGTCATTTAAAGCTTATTTTAGAAAGAGGCACGAGCCACTTGCCAGGTATGTATGGTATCAGTTGCTGTCAATAAAAATCCGAGAATGCAGAGGTGATAGTATTGTGGGAGAACCCTGGATGACCCCTGGTTTAGATCAAACTTGGGAGAGGGAAAAAGAGTTTGGACAGTTGAAACAGACATGCACTGACTCTAGACTTGACGTCCATCAAACATCAGTACATTGAAATGTTTGTTGAGATTATGTTTAATCAGGTCCTCATATACTATACACCTACTGACTCTTATCCTTTATCATTTATATTTAACTTGAATTAAAAAATAAAAGTTTAAAACTTTACCCATTGGGCTGACGTCTTGCTAACAAGCCCTAGAGACCAGACTTGCAAGTGAGGGATGCCTGACAACAATACCATTTGATGTTAATGAAGATTGTGCAAGTAAATGGTTTCTAAGGACTCAAATGTAAGATACTAGGATCCTATTAGTCCTGAAAAAGCTAAACGCAGAGCAGCACACACTGATTTTAAATAAATACTATATGAATGACTCCAAAAGCTAAAAGCATATTTTATTCAACAAAATTAAACTAATTTAAGGAATATATAAGAGATTGCTAATACTATTATGAGACAGTAGAGACAAAGGCCAAGAGGACCAGATAATTGTAGAAACCTTGCCATCAATAGTGGAGGAGTGCAGTTAGGAATGTAGTTAGTAACTGCATAACTATGATAATTATAAATGATCTCTCTGGACAAGAATTGGGTACTGAAAGAAGATAAAATGATATGCATAGTACCTTTCACTAACAGTAGTACTAAATACATTGATTAAAGAAAAGAAAAAGGGAGAGAGAGGAAGGAGAAAGAGAGAGGCGTAACATAGTTACCCCAGAGGCAGGGAGGGAGGAAATTTTTGGACATTGATGTTAGAAAATGTGCATTGATGTAGGGTGTAGTACATTGTATGATTGAATCTTAATCATGAATAGTTTTATAACTGTGAAAACAAAAAGCAAACAAAAAATGAACTAAAATGAAAAAAGTAACTCTAACAGTATTATGAACAACCTTGTCACAACAGTGTTTAAATATAGTATTTTTAAAAGAGAATGACAGCTGAAGTTGAAGAGTACATTCAACCCAAAACCTGACGCAGAATTACTGCTTACACTTCTACAGAATATTGACTGCCTACTTAGTAAATATCTCAAATTCCTACTTATCTCAATTTATAAATGAGAACAGTGATTTTTCACAAAATAATATGTGTGATAAAAGAGAGAAATATCATCCAGAATTGTACTGAAAGATTCCTCTCATTATTAAAAGGTTAACCCTTTCACACATAGTTCAATGATATACAGGATGAAAAGTGGAAACAAGCCTGAAACTCCAGCTCTGTAAAACACACTGTTTAAAAAGCAATAAATAAACTAAAGAAGACACCAGCATCTGGGGATACAGAGAAAGATCTTAATAGACTTTCAAGTCCTCCAAAACATATGAACTTCATAGATGAGGACTTAGAATCAGCATTTAATGCCCTAGCAATAGAATTCAAAAAAATCACTAACTGGGGCTCGGGCGGTGGCGCTGGAGGTAAGGTGCCTGCCTTGCCTGTGCTAACCTAGGATGGACCACTGTTCGATCCCCCGGTTCCCCATATGGTCCCCCGTGCCTGCCAGGAGCGACTTCTGAGCCAGGAGTAAACCCTGAGCATCACCGGGTGTGGCCCAAAAACCAAAATAAATAAATAAATAAATAAATAAATCACTAACTAAAGAAATTAAGAAATCCATTGACAAACAGTCCATTCAAATCAAAGAAGAACACTATCAGAAAATGAGAAAGTCCATACAAGGGGAACTGAGGGAACTAAAATCTATGCTAGTAAGCCACAATAGCAGAATTACACACATAGAGAATCACATGGATAAAATTGAAATCAAATTATAAGCCAGACACAACAAAGAAGTCAACAAAAAAAAGAGAGACAAAGCATTAGAAGTTAATATGAGCTACTTAATGAACAAAGACAAAAGAAAAAAATCTATAAATTGTAGAAATAACAGAATAGGAGAAAAAAGGGATAGGAGTAGAACAAGCAATTATGAAAATAATAGCAGAATATTTTCCCACCCTCCGAAAAGAGGCACCTATGCAATCCAGGAGGCGAAAAGAGTTCCCAATAAAATAGACCCTTATAGACTAACACTAAGAAATATAGTAATCTGAATTACTAAAAACAAACAAAAGATGAATTTTTAAAACAATAAAGGATAAAAAAGACCTCAAATAGAAAGGAAGGATCATAAGAATCAAACCAGATATCCCATTTGAAAATATTCCAGCAAGAGGACACTGGAATGACAAATTTAAACACCTGAATAAAAGAAACTTCTAACCTAGAGTCCACTTACTGGTAAAATTCTCATTCATATGGGAAGGAAGACTAAAAACAGTCTCAGGCAAAAAGGAACTCGCACTATTTATGCTAACTAAACCGTCTCTATCTCAGAGATAAATTACACATTCCAAACACCCAATTTTAATGAAAACAACACTACAGAACACAATGGCGCAACAATCCTCTCTGTCAATAATCTCCTTAAAATGTCAAAGGACTAAACTCCCCTATTAAAAGACAGAGAATAGAAGATTAAATCAAACACCAAAAACCAGATATCCATTGCATGCAAGAAACACATGATAGGATATGATAAAGAACACAATAAAAAGGCTTAGAATAAAAGTATGAAAATCAATTATTCAAGACAATGGAAAACAGAAATCTGGAACAGTCATTCTTATATCAAACCAAATTGCATTCACCCTCAAGAGAGTGTTCAGAAACAAAGAGGGTCACTACTTATTGATCAGGACAATATAAGACCAAGAAGTACTAACTCTGATGAACATTTATGCACTAAATGAAGATCCAGAAAATATATAAAGCATCTGCTCACAAACTGGAAAAACACATTAAAGAAAATGTGATAGTAGTAAGAGACTTCAACACACCACTATCACCACTAGACCGATCCACTAGGCATGAAACTAGTAAAGTTATAGGCCCTAAATGAGAACCTAGAACAACTAGGACAAGCGGACTTATACAGGACCCTCCACTCTCAGAAAGCGGAATACACATTCTTCTCAAGTGCACATGGATCTTTCTCTAGAACAGACCAAACCTTAATATAAAAATCTAACTTTTACACATTCACAAATATAAGAATTATAAGATGCACCCTATCAGATCAAAATGCAGTGGAGATCAATATTGTCTGTTAAAAGAAGAGGTGGATAAAATCCAAAAATGGAGAATAAAAAAAATGCTGCTCAACAAGAGCTAGATAAAAGAGTAAATAAAGGAAGAAATAAAAAGTTTCCTTGAGATGAATGACAATAAAGAAATAAGTTCTAAAATCTGTGGGAAACATCGAAAACAATAATTAGAGGCATTCTCATTAGCAATGCAGGCCTACATTAGGAAAGAGGAAAATGACAAAATCAACAGGTTAAAGGAACACCTTAAGGTCCTGAAGAAACAATAGTAAAGAAACCCAAACACATATAGAAGACAAAAAATAATGAAAACTAGAGTAGAAATAAGCCACATAGAAACAAAGAAAACAATACAAAGAATGAATGAGACCAGGAGCTGGTTCTTTGAAAGAAAAAGCTAGATTAACAAACAGCAGGCAAGACTCAAAGAAAAAGAAAGAGAAAATACCCAAAATAAAGGATCACAAATGAAAGGGGAGAGATTACAACAGAACCTCAGGTTTCCCAAGACATCATGAGGGCTTATTATGAACAACCATACTCAGTCAAGTTAGAGAACCCAGAGAGATTGACATATTATTCTACAAATATAACCTTTTGAGACTTAATAGGAGGATGTAGAATGCCTAAACAGGTCAATCACAGCTATGGAAATTAAATAGTAGCTAAGAACCTCCACAAAAACAAAACTACAAACTGAATGGTTTTACATGTGATTTCTAAAAAACATTCAAAGTTCCAAAACATTTAAAAAACAGAAATTCTCCCTAACTATCTTTATGAGGCTAATATCACACACATTTTCAAAGTGGTCAAAGACACCACCAAGAAAGAAAACTATAGACCAATCTCACTAATGAATATGGATGCAAAAATCCTCAACAAAATCCTAGCAAACATAATCCAACAATGCATTAAAAAGATTATACAGCATGACTAAGTGGGTTTCATCCCAGGGATGCAAGGATGGTTGGGTATATCCAAATAAATAAACATTATACACCACATCAATAATAAGACAAAAACCACATGAGCATATCAATCTGTGGAGAGAAAGGACTTGACAAAATTCTACACCCATTTATGATGAAAACACTCAGCAAAATAGGGTTGAAAGGAACATTCCTCAAGATAGTCTCAACCATCTATAAAAAGCTCACAATATTATCCTTAATGGCAAAAAATTTGAAACCATTTTCAGTAAGGTCATGTACTAGGCAAGGCTGTCCACTGTCTCTACACTTATTTGACATAGTTTTAAAAGTATTAGAAATAGTAATCAGACAAGAGATGGAAATAAGAATCTAAATAGGAAAAGAGGAAGTCATTTTGCAGATGATATTAGGATATACATAGAAAACCCTAAAAAGTCCAAAGTATAACTCCTAGAAACAACTAACCAATACAGCAAAGTGGCCAGCTACAAAGTCAATACACAAAAGACAGTAGCATTCCTCTATACAAATAATGAAGCAGTGGAGAATGAGTTTCAGGAGTTGATCCCATTTGAAACAGTATCAAAAATAACAAGCACGTAGGAATCAGCCTGAAAAGGATAGTGAAATACCTATACAATGAAACCTTAAAAATACTTCAGAAAGAAATTAAAGAGGACCTAAAGAATTGGAAGAACACACCATACTGAGAGTTAAGTAGAATCAACACCATCAAAATGACTATCCTACCTAAAGTACTATATAAATTCAATACAATTAGCCAAATTCAGGTATCATATCTTAAGGACTTATAACAATCAATTTTAAAGCTTGTGTGATAACACAAAAGATCCAGGTTAGCCAAATCCATGCTAAAAAATAAGCTAGATGGCATCTCTTTATCTAACCTGAAGCTATACTATAAAGTCATAGTGATTAAAGCTTTATGTTACTGGAACAAAGACAAAGTCTCAGACTTTGTCAGAATATTCAATGACATACCCCCAACTATATAGTCAATTAATATTTGACAAAGGATCCATCTCTTCAACAAATGGTGTTGGAACAACTAGATTACCACCTGTAAAAAAATTAAAGATTAGTCTATATCTCACACCCTACACAAAAGTCAATCAAAATGGGTTAAAGACCTTGAAATAAGATCCAAATCTATAAAGTTCCACGAGGAGAAATATGAAGAACATTTCAAGACTTATATGCATCAAAAAGTTTTGATGATAGAATGCCAATGGCATGAGTTATACTATCAAATCTAAATAAATGGGTCTACATCAAACTAAAAAGTTTCTGCATGGCAAAAGGAACACTGATTAAAACTAAAAGATAACTAACAGAACGAGAAAAAATTTGTGCTCAACACATCAGATAAAGGGTTGACACCAAGAATATACAAAGCACTCAGAAAGCTTAGCTCCACAAAATCTAATAAAGCCATTGAAAAATGGGAAGAAAAAATAAATAGACACTTCTTTGAGGAAGAACAACAAATGTACAACAGATACATGAATACATGTTCACCATCACTCATCATTAGGGAAATCCAAATAAAGACTACAATGAGGCACCAACGTATACCAGTAAGGATAGCACATATCAAATATAAAATGACCAATTTCTGTTGGTGGAGATGCGTTAAGAAAGGAATTCTCATTCACTATTGGTAGGAATGCTGCCTGGTGCATCCCCTATGTAAAACAGTATGGAGGGTGCTCAGTAAACTCAGAATTGAGCTGCCATATGACCCAGCAATTGCACTCTTGAGTATTTATTCCCAAGACAGGACATTTATCCAAAAGTATGAATGTATTGATCCATAGAACTAGGTGCAGAATATGTCAGGAAGCCAGGGACTCCAACTGCAGTGACTAGTAACAATATGTTTTAATGCCTTAAATTTTTTATTCTTTGTTCACAGTGGTTTCTGGAAAAATAGGGTAGACAACCAAATTTTGCAATTCAGTGCTCAATCATACTAGATACAAAATACAGTACACATTATGACAATATATTCATAAAATAATTCCGTTTTCCCATTTTCTTTTGTTTGTCTTCAAATTGAACCCAAAGCATATGACCATTGAGACCATGAGAAGACAACTGCCCACCATAGACTTATGCTACAGATTCCACTCATTGAATACATCTTTGCAAATTACTAATATCACATTCTCTTTTTTCCTTTTCCTCTCCTTTTTCATACTTCTTACTTTCATACTTCTCTCCTTTCTTCTTCAATTCAACCTATGTTACTTAAAGCCCATGCTGTCAGTTTCTTTTTTTAGGAAAGGAACCTCAATACAGAAGATGAGGCAGATGATACTACATAGGGTAAACACCTCTTATAGTCCTCACCACCACATTGTATAGCTCTACAGATGTGAAAAACATGGTTAATCCTTAAATGCTTCAGTCACAATCTAACCCTGAAAAATCCATTTATCAAAGTTTACCCTTGTTATTGATGAAGTGCCTAGTATTGGGAACACTTCCCAATCCCAAGACACTGGCCCATTTTTTCTCTTTTTCTTTCATTTATATTTTCTTTATTTTTTACCTCTTATATTTTTCTTTCTTTCTCTCCTAATCTATATTTTAGCTATGCATTTATTTTTTCTTAATTCAATTATTTCTTTTTCTTTTTTTTAATTCAATTATTTCTGAAGCACTCAAACCCATCCTATGAGAGTCAGGCTTCCAACAAACAACTTATGAATAGATCTCTAATGTCTATCTTTATGTGGGCTTGAGTTTGTATACAATGGACTACTCTTTATCTGGTAAACCTATATTGTAAACAATCCACGCCTATAGTGTATATAGCCCCTCTTATATTTTATCCCCTTCAGAACTCCTTCTAGCCTCTCATCCCTCCAATCCTTATTTGTTATCCCTCCCTATTTAATCCTCTTTACCATCAGCTCTTAAATCAGGGGGCACCGAGTCCAACCCTCTGCCCAATAAGCCACACCTCAGCTCCCAAAGCAAAAGGAAACGCTCTTGGCCCCAAATCTCATGCCCTGGGAAGAAGCTATAACCACCCTTCTGCTGACTCATTTTATGTGGCCCTTCTTCTCACCCCTCTTAAATATGGACTCTTGCATCTACCAAAATCAGCTCCAGAAGGACCCCTAAGTCCAAGGACACTACCTTATTTCTTACTGCTGCAAACCACTTCTCAAACTCAACAAGACTATAGTGTGGAATGAAATTCTGATATTCACTGTGTCCCCTTCCCCAGCAGGAATGTCTAAAAAGACTTGATGAGGATATCTATATTTTCCTTGTATTTTAATACCTTAATATTTATACCTCTTAGTGTGTTTATTTTCAAAGGAATAGGTAGCTCCTCCATCTTTTTAACTATTAATTTTTCATCTTTTTAATTTATATATATATTTGTTAATTTAACTTGCTTTGGTTCTGGTTGATATGAATTCTAGAAAAAAGTTCTGCTTGGGATACTTAGAAAAAGGTTAGATAGAAGCCTGTGAAGAAAATCATATGGCGAATATGGAATAAAACAAGCTCACTCCAATTAAACTTTAACTTGCTGTTTGTGAATTAATTTCTTCAACATTTCCCTGAACTCACTAGATCCATAAAACAAAGTGCTTAGAGGCACCTTGCCATGCCGAGGAAGGCCTTACCCATCACGAGGACTTAAATTTTATAATTTATAACAAAACTACACAACATCATTAAAATTACCATCTTATCTAAACTACTATATAGATTCAATACAATCCCTATCAAAATTAAAATATCACTTTTAGGACTTTGAACAATCAAGTATAAAGTTCTTGCAGAACTAAAAAAGACCTTGCTTAGCCAAATTGAAAAACAAGAAACTGGGTAGAGTTTACCCAACCTGAAGCTTTATTATAAATCCTTAGTGATCAAAACAGCATGGTACTGTAACAAAGAATCTCAGATCAATGCATCAGAATATAATATCTAGTGATAAACCACCAAATAAATGGTAAACTACTCTTTGACAAAGGAGTGAAGAACTTGAAATGCAACAAAGACAGTCTCTTCAAAAAATGACAATGAGATAACCATCTGTCGAAATTAAAGATTGATCTATACCTCACACCTTACACAAAAATCTACTCAAAATAGATCAAAGACCTTAAAATCTGAGACCAGAGAGATAGCATAGAGGTAATGAATTTGCCTTGCATGCAGAAGGGCGATGGTTCAAATCCTGGCATCCCATATGGTCCCCCGAGCCTGCCAGGAGCGATTTCTGAGAGTAGAGCCAGGAAGAACCCCTGAGCGCTGCAGGGTCAGACCCAAAAACCAAAAAAAAAAATAAATAAAGATCTTAAAATCAGACTTGTAACTATATAGTTCACTGAGGAAAACATAGGCAGAACACTCCAAGACTTATACTTCAAAAAAGTCTTTGATAATATAATGCCAATTACAAGAGTTATAGCATTAAGCCTAAATAAATGGGACTACACAAGACAAAAAAGTTTCTGAAAAATAGTTTCTATGTGACAAAAGAAACAAGGGCTAAACTAGAACACAAATAATGGAATGAGAAAAAAGTTTTTGCGCTCAATATATCAGATAAGGGTTGATATCTAGGACATACAAAACACTCGCAAAGGTTAGCTCCACAGAATCTTAAAAAGAAATACAAACTGTGGATAAAAAATGAAAAGACACAGCTCTGACGAAGACCAACAGAGGGCCAACAGACACATGAAAACATGTTCATCATCCCTTATCATTGGGGAAATCCAAATCAACACAACAATTAGGTATCATCTTACACTAGTGAGGATGGCACACATAAAAAATAACAGGACCAACCTGTTGGCAGGGATGTGGTGAGAAAGGAACTCTCATCCACTG
>PVKC010031195.1:0-14511 GCA_004027635.1 Crocidura indochinensis
ATGCAGTTATTCTAAATATCACATCGAAGTGACATCATTCCATATTTACCCTTCCTCTTTCGGACTTTCTTCATCTAACATAATATCTTCCAGGTCCATTCATATTGCAGCAAACTGTATGATGGCATCATTCCTTACAGCTATGTAGTATTCGCCAATTTTACTTTTGATTCTCATCCTCCAGTCAAGACTTCTTTCCAATGTCACTGAAAATGCCCCTGTTGATGCCAGTTTTCTTGCAACAGACAATGTTCCCTAGTTGAATAGTTTCTTCGGAGTCTAGAGAGCTTTTCCAAAGCCCACCACCACATAAAACATTAATAACAGGATTAATGCACTTGAGGGAGTTGTCATAAGTCTCCCAGGCATACGAAGCTGAACTCTTGCAGGAAGGTTTAAGTGTGAATCCAGAGGGGCACAAAGCTGTAGACACTCTGAAGATTGAGAGGCAACTTCTTTCTTCCCTGAAGCCCTATGCTTCTTACAGGGAGCACAAAGTATGTAAAAGCAGAAATGGATTTACAGCATCTTCTTTGTGACTTAGATTCCTTGGCCCTAGACCTTTAAGAGCCAATATCTCGCAACTTTTGGGTAAAGTTCAGGTCTGACTCTTGGATTCCTGGAAGAAGCAGTATACTTGCTTTACCTCTGGGACTCTCTGTGTCATCAGTATGTTAACATAACTCAGTATGTGGCTTCCCTACATGAAGAGTACTTGCCTTACTATTGACTGAGAACTCAGAGGCTCCAGCTCCGTCTACCTTTTCCCATCTAACTGCAGATATATAGTTGGGTAACTAATTCTCTTGGGATCTCAAGGAGATTTTCCCCCAAGTGTATATTTCAACTATCTGCAATCATTGTATTAAACTATGATCTCCCTGACCCAGGACGTCACACAGGAGATGCTAAGATAACTGCCACTTCTTGCTTAGCATTGCCTACTTGTAATTTGTGCTTGCTTAGGGACCTTTCATTTTCATCCAGTGAAGCTTGCAACGCAATCCCCCAAGCATAGAAAGTAAAAATGAGTTATTTAGAAGGATTGAAGAGATAGTACAGTGGATAGAGCACTTGACTTACACACAATGGACCCTGGTGCCTCATATAGTTCCCCAAGCACTGCCCAAAGTAAGCCCCAAGCAATGCTAGATGTAACTCACAAACAAGCAAACAAAATAAATAAAATTCACTAATTGTGGGAAGCAGTTGGTAGATATATACCAGCTCCCATTTCTGGTTCAGGTTGGGTAATATCCAACCTTTTGGATGCTCTTTTCTATGATTCTCCATGGATTCTGGATTCTGACACTTGACTATGTGGATAATTTGCTTGGGTTCATAAACCCACTGCTAGTAAATTTGGGCCTTCTGTCCAGTTTCTTCATGCACCCAAGCAATGCCTGAAATTCCAGAGACTGGCTTCTCTGGTGGGTTTTGGTGCTTTGCAGGTGTCATGTGGCTCTGGCAAACTCTTCCTGGAACAAGCAATGAGATGAGAGTGAAGAGTTCCCAGTGTGAGCCAGGCATGGTTAGCTGGGCTGCTAAGCCAACTCTTTGTCTGCTCAGAGCCCCTGTGGACTCCTAGGGGGCAAGAATCATTGTGGGGGCACTTGTGAATTGGTCCAGATTTGCAGGCAGTTGTGGGCACTGAGTGGGCACGCAGTGCACGGTCGTCATGGGGATACTTTGTGGCCGCCACCGCACTCAAACTCCCAGGGCGCCTGCCAAGTTGGCAAGTTGCATGGGCCTGATGCACGGGGTTAACAGCAGTTGAATGAACTATTGATAACACCCCTCAAAGGGGGCAGTCTGAGCTTTTGTGTAGCTCCAGCCAGACGCCTCAGTTGAATTAGGTCTAGCTAGTGCCCAGACTCAGATAGGCATCCTGGCCAAAAGAGGGTGATGGGGTTGGAGGGAGAGAAAAAAGAAATCCTCTGAGTTTATTCTGAGGGAGAAAAGAAACGAGTCTCTCTTCTCTCAGGTTGGAGATTGATCTGTGGGGGTCAGCTCTTCAGTGTTCCAAATTTGTGGGTGTAGACAAAAGGCATTTGATACAGAGGATAAACAGATGTAAATATCCAAACCCCAGCCTGGCTCTATGCCAAATACAAAGAGGATTCCCCCAAACACCCTTTCTACACGATCTGTGTCAATAGTCCCTGTCTGCTGGCATCATCGAAACTGGATTTGCAAGGCCACAGGGCAGTGCACCCAGAGAAGCGGAAGTGACCTCAGCCTTGGACAGAAAAAGGGAGGGGCTGTTTTAGGGATTTCCTGTCTCCTTGAATGTTTCTTCTGAGAATTAGTCATGAGACAACCCTGTTTTATCTTAGTCTGGTGAAATTATTGCCAGAGTTGGGAAAACTAGCAAATTCAGGTTCATAATTATGAATCTTTTTCTTTCTTTAAAAAAAAAAGAATACAACTTTCAACATTAGAAATCACAGGAAGCATCTAAGAGATACTTGAAAAATCTCCATGAATTTTCCAGATTCTGAAGTATTTGAGACCTCCCAGGACTATTCCCAATAATACTCAGGGCATCATGTAGTGGCAAGAATCAATCTAGAGTGATCCCCAAGTGTCTTCATCCCTGTATGATCTCTCCAGTTTCAGTAAAGGAATCATCTAGATGAATGATGTGGGAAGTTCAAGAACAAGCTGAGGAGCTAGGGAAGTAAACCAGTGGTTGGGGTGCCAACTTTATATGCACTCAAATTTGAATCCCAGAACCATATGGTCCTATCACACCAATGAGTATAATTCTGGGGGGTTTCAAGTTGTATAAGTGGCCCCTGGTACTTCACCACATCTTGGCTTTAGCAATGAAATGTCTGTGGGCTGAGTATCATCATGAGTGAACCCTAGGTCCTCAAACAAAACCCAACAAACTTATTTAAAATAAGGTGAGCTGGTTTTCAGATAATGAGGGCTCTACCAAGAGTAGCAACTAGAGTCCATCATTTCTCCAAGTGCTAAAATCCAGAAGTTCAGGATCCAAAGAATGATAATGTGGGGTTGTTGTCATTATTTGTAGTGCAGACAGTGCTTTCCCCAGGGTGACACTAACATATATGTGTCATTTAGAGAAGCTCTGGATTTTTATTCATGGCTCCATGCCCTCTGTTATTTGTAGCTGTGCAGAATAGGCAGGCATCCTTGACCATAGTCTGTGTTCTCCAGTCTAAACATTGGTTTTGAGATACCCTTTGAAGATCCTTGCTCTGATCATTGTTTGGAGTCAGGTCAGGAGAAAAACCTATGCACTCAGGAAACCTCACGGACCCTGATGAAAGCCAGCAAAGGAGTCAGGTTTGCAGCTGAAGATACTGGTGATCATGTTCCTCTCTGAAGTATGAACAATTTCTCATGACACTGTGAGCTGTGGAGAATAGAGACAGGGTATGAGCTGAATAGACACTTGAGACATGGGTTAAAGGATGCACAAGGAAGATAATAAGCATTTCTAGAATCTTCTATCATCCAACTCGTTAACAATCAGCATTTCTAGAATTTTTGTCATCCAAACAGTTAGAAATGAGCATTTCTAGAACTTTCTGTCATCCAACCACTAACAATCAGATTTTCTAGAATCTTCTTCAATGAGTTATTGGATTTCCACTACAGATACACAATCTTCAATACAACCAGGAAGACTTTCATTTTGGACACAATGAAACAGGAAATTCAGGTTGGGTTTTGTCTGGCTCTGGGGCTCCATGCATCACAGAGCAGCTGAATGAACTGCACTGAATGCACCCCAGTGAATGGAAGTCCAAGTATTTTTATTCTAACTATCCATCTTTGGGTGGAAGCAAAATATTCACCCTACCCAAGATCCCAACATTCTGGACTCTGCTTCTTTGCAGTAGAAGCTCAGATTCTCTGCACCATCCAAGCTTCTGTGAGGGATCATGGTCAGAAAACCTATCTTTCAATTGCAACCCTTGTTCAAGCCTTGAGTTTCTGTGGGTCAATCATACTTCTCTCTGTCTCACTCTCTCTCTTATCTTTGGACTGCGTCAGTGGTAGCAAGTGGTTCACAGTAGCTTCCACCTACTCTAACTCCACCTCTGTCCTTCTCTGCATTCCTCACTCCCTGGTTTAGAATCTGAAAATTTGGCCGTGTTATTACTGTTCCCTTGGCATTTTATAAAACCTTAGATTCTCCACCTATAGAGTTCCTAGCTCAGATGTGTCTGCTGAATGAAAGACCCAGGGAGAAAACTTCCCACAGTTCCCACTTCCTCCTTGCCAGGGAAATAAGAATTTCACATCTCCATCACAAACCCCAAATATCACTTTTCTCCTAGCAAAAACGCTGGAGTCCCTTGAGACTTTAAGTGCTGGTGAATTGCTTTTGTGTGGGATTCTACTTCTATTTCCGATGCTGGAAGCAAAGTATGCCAGGACTAAGGGGCTTTTTTTTTCTCAGCTCCCTGCATTGAAAGTCACAGAGCATAGCCATCCTGTGAGCCTGCTCCAGGGTGTAAGACGTCTGAGCGAGGGTTCTGCCATGTATTCAGGGCTGAGAGCAGAGACAGGGATTAAAGCCTCATGAGGTTTATTTATTTGTTTCTATATATTTATTTTGAAGTGAAATCATTTTTATTTATATACATTTACTCTAAGGACTATGAAGGGAAAGCAAGGAACAGATGTGTCTTTAAGAAAGAACACAAACTCCTCCAGAGATGCAAAAGCAGAGAGTTCACATCTTGGGTTGAGCTGCGGGCTAATCTCCAGGATGGAGAATATCCCCTTCTGCATACCCCTGCACAGTGAGTACAGGGTTAAAGTACTTGCCTTAAAAATGATCAAACACAGTTTCATATTCAGCTTTGCCCCTGGATCCCCAAGCACCACCAGGAGTAACCTCTGAGCAGAAACACTGATTGTCACCAAGTATGGCCCCCAAATAAACAAAGATTGGTTTTATAGTAGGACTTTTTCCTAAATGCCTTGATAATAATTTGTTGCTAGAGTGTTGACAAGCCTTTGTTTCTTATTGGTTTTTCCATTTTATTTTTGTTTGTTTTAAGACTACATTCAGTGATGTAGCCAGGGGTTATTCCTGACTCTCACTCAGGAATGACTCCTTGCAATGCATGGGAGACAAAAAAGGATGACAGGGATCAATCTTGGGTTTGCTACTTGTAAGACAAGTGCCCTCCCACTCCCTGTATGGTCTTTCCATTTTCTTCTCATAATCTTTAATTCCTCCTGTGTCTTCTCCTTTTCTGAGGGGGTCCACCAGTCTTTGAGTGATGCCTCATTTTCTCCACCTAAAAGAATTCAGTCTTTGCATCTTTAAAGTATATATTCTTTATGCCTAAATATAAAGAATATAAAGTACATATTATTTAGGCTATTTCTAGAACTGAAATTTTCCTTTTGGTATTTTTAAATATTATTTTACTTTATTTTATTGGTTTTTGGATAATGCCCAGAGGTGCTCAGGGCATTTCTGGTTCACTCAGAAATAACTCTTGACAGACTTGAGGGAACATATGAAATTCTGAGGATCAAACCCTTATCGGCCATGTCCAAGGCAAATGTCTTACTCTCTGTGCTGTAGCACTGCCCCAATTACCTTTTATCTTTATTATATTTCTTTTTGACTTATTATCAATATCCTCACATCTGTATGCCTGTAACATTCCCATCCTAGAGACTTCACATTCTTAAATCTAAGAGGCACAGGGATGAAGTAACACCTTCTGTAGCTACTTTCCATTGGCAAAAGTCATGGGACTGAAATCTCATGCTACTTGTATTCTTGGAGCCCAGGCAGCGACTTCTTGGGTTAAGTTGTCAAATTCTAAGAGAGAAATTATATAGATTAGACAACATTTTTTAAGAATGAACTCTTGGGGCCGGGCGGTGGCGCTGGAGATAAGGTGCCTGCGCTAACCTAGGACGGACCACGGTTCGATCCCCCGGCTCCCCATATGGTCCCCCATGCCTGCCAGGAGCGACTTCTGAGCGAATAGCCAGGAGTAACCCCTGAGCGTCACCGGGTGTGGCCCAAAAACCAAAAAAAAAAAAAAAAAAAAAAAAAGAATGAGTTCTTTATTTTTTTAATTTTTTCCTTTTAATAGTTTTTTATTTTGACCAAAGTGGATTACTAATCTTGCACAGTAGTATTTTAGGTACTTAGTAACATTAAATCAGGGACATTCCCACCACCAATGTTGTCCTCCCTCCACCCTTGTTCCCATCATGCATCCCGTATCCCCCTTCTCTGTCCCCCTGGCTGCTAGTGTGAGTGATCCCCTCTGTAGACAACATTTTTAAAATAAAAGTCTTACCTTTGTATTTTATCCTTCAGAAATTTTATATCATCGAGAAGCACTTCATTTCGCCCCTCATGAACTTCCCATATATACCTCCCACTCTGAGTCTGTTTGAAAAGTCCATAATGGCCCTCAGATTATACAATCATTAGAAACATGGGGGAAACAAGCAGGATTTGGGGAAATCTATCCCTTCTGGGTGAAAGCTGCATGGGGTATCAGATGTTCTCTCACAGCAAGACAGCATGCAAATGGGTTTTGGAGGGCCTCTGGGAAAGGCTAAAGACTGCGGAAGAATGGGGGTGTCATCATCTCTGTGGGTGTCACCAAGTATCCTAGGAGTGTAGATAGTAATGCCAATATACCAGGCAGAGAAAGCTAAAAGAGGATTAGCTCCTTCTAGCTGGCTCAAGCTAAGAAGGCCCTGCCTTGAGGAACTACTGGGAGAGTCAAAACCTAGCTCAAAAGTCTCCCTTTGCATGGTTTCTCAGAGGCAAGTATGTCCATGTGCTTTTTAGTGCCAGGTCCTAGCCATACAGCATCATGGTAGCATGATTAAGACACATGGAATGGTGTGCTTGGAACCAGATGAGCTGCATGGAAGTAGGTAGATGGCTCATCACACAGAGGGGAGAGGCCATGGAAGGTCAACCTGGTAGCTAAAACTTGACCCAGGATTTGGAATTTCTGGAGAGGGGAAGGAACAGAAGAGTGGGCAGAAGTAATACTTGAACAGGGTAGTCAATCTACATAAAACTGGGGGTATCACAATGACACTACAATGTCAGCAGAGATGGGGAGAGAAATAGCTCATCCATGATGTATAGGTACTTGTTCTGTGTATATGGCTATGTTGTTGGGTGGACTGGCCAGGTTGTAGACCATGATGAACTTTGTGAACCTGTCTCTATGGGGCTACTAGAGCTGGATTCTAGGACAGTGATGCCATGCACAGCTGTGAACCAGATGGCTCAGTTGGTCACCCCCTACGTTCCTACACAACAGCTGAAAATCTCTGGCCATGTCCAAAAGCTGAGCTGTCCACATAGGTCTGCCATTGGCAGGAAAAAATCCACTTTCATTCTTGAGTGCTCCAGGGATTTGGGGGGTGGCCTGCCATGCTGGCTCCTTCTTGCACCCCAGCCCTAATTCATTAATTATTGTCAGAAACTTCTATCTATCAGGCCTGAGGCACAGGTTTTGGGGAGAGATAGACCTGTGAGGGGTGTTAGTGATCTGATACCATCGGACTTGGAGATGAGCCCCCAGACCCAGATTGTGGGTTAATTAGGAATTCAGGGGCTGTCATTCAAAGATGGTTGATAAAGGGCTTCCAGCATCATTATCTTCTCAGCCAACTGAGCAGGGAATCTCTGTCTGCCAAGCTCCTGGCCTCCTGGGAGGGAGCATGAATCCCCCCGACACACACCTGGGAGCAGTGCTCATGTTTTGCAGAATTCCAAAGGGGATCCTCAATCCTGGCCAGCCCCACTCCTGGAGCTCAGCCCACTCATTTTGCAACCTACTATCCCCTATACATGCACTTAGTTTTTGAGGCACACAGGGCTCAGGTCAACTGGAAACCCCTGTCTTGTGTGTGCAGGGTCATAGATTTGGGACAATGTCCAGCTTTGGTGTCCACTCCCATTCTGAAAGAGGTCATTCCCTTTATTTACTCCTTGTCTTTTTGGCCTTCCAGAACCTTCTGTCACTTTTCAAGGGCAGCTCCTTCTTTGAGCTCTCAGAAAGCTAGGGAGCATTTCTCATGGGACTCGGGGCAACTGTCTTTATTTTTAAATTTTAATTACTAAAAATTGGGATTTCCCCCTTGTATTACATCTCATATCTTCCTCAGTTCTATCCCAAGGAAGACTGTGAGCTTTTGTGGGTTAATTAATAGACTTTTCCAGCCAGTCCTGACCCTGTAGTCACATATGCTGCCTGCTTACAACTCACCATGATTTCTTTGCAACTTACTACTGTGGAACAGGGTGTACCACTTATCTACAAGGCATATGCTACCCCTGAGCTCTCAACATGTACTCTCAAAACTGCTGAGAATTTCATCTGTTCTCTGTTTCCAGGTAGATGGACTTCCCAGCCAGAAGTGGCTCTGGTCCCCAGGAGTCAGGTCCTTCCTTGAGACCCAGACCAAGACAAGGTAAGGAGCTGTTTGTCTTTTAGGTGCTTCCTCTAAATACTCCCTGTCCCTTGAAAGATCATACAAAGTGTTGTAGAGAACCCTTGTTTTCCCACCCAGAGCATCTGACTGCCATTCTTTCATTCATTCTTTGGACCCTGAGCACCTCCTACTACATAGCTGGTCCTCAACATGGTCTTACTGATTCATAGTTAAGCAATAGTCAGGATGCTCAGGACATGGGTACCAATGTGCAGAAGGACAAGCCAACTTTTTCACTTTTTGAGTCGCACCATGGATGAGGGGTTTTGATCTCAGGGTTTTTGTGTTCAGGAGCAACTTCTGAAGATACTTGAGGATGTAGGGCAGCATATGCGATAGTGGCCATCCAATCAGGGTTGGTCTTGTGCAAAGCATGCCCAATCTATTTATTACTAATATGCATGTTGATCAGAGCAGGGGGTTCCTAGTGTGCAGGAAATCAAGGAGAAGGATGGTCAGGGGTCAGACTTGCTGGGAGGGGCTGGCCTGGCACCAAGCTGATTAAACCAGCAAGACAGAGAGGCTGTGTCTCTGGAGACCTGCAGCCCACCAAGCCTGCCTGGCATCTCTCCTCTTCGTCCTCGGTGTGTTTCATGCCTTGAATCTCAGGCTCCCTGTGGTCTGTCTAGACTGACCCTCTGATTCAAACTCACCAGATTCCCAATACTGTGAGCCTTGGAGAAGAGAAGGCAGCTCCAAGCCTATCATCACTTTCCAGGGAAAGGACCCCACACATTAGCTAGGACAGTCATCCTTTAGCCAGGCCTGGCTTGGGAGGTCCCCCAGGATGTTTTAGGCAGATGTTTGGGTCCCCGGCCACACTGGGCCACCCTGTCAGGAGACACTCATCAGGCTCAGCTGTATGGGAGCTTCAGAAAGAATCCACAAGAATGTCCTCGGTGACATCATAGGAAAGGGGGTGAGCAGTTTCACAGTTTATCCTCTTGTGTTTGCCTTTGATGAATGAGCATTGGGCAATTGGATGAGCTCTGGCATTGTCGATGCCTCTAGATTGTAAAATATGTTGGAAGTGTGGAGCTCAAAGCTAGAGAGAGACAGGGCTCCAAAGGTCACCTTCTCACTGGGCAATGATAGCAAAATAGGTTTGGTCTAAACAAGCATCCAGACCCTAAATTGACTTAGGGCACTGCCTTCTGCCCTTTCCCAGGTGTGTGTCTAAGGTGGCAGAACCTGCACATGGCACGTGGCTTGTGTGCATGTGGATGTCTTCAGAGAAGGCATGGGGGTGGGAGGAG
This sequence comes from Crocidura indochinensis, assembly GCA_004027635.1. Lineage (NCBI taxonomy): Eukaryota > Metazoa > Chordata > Mammalia > Eulipotyphla > Soricidae > Crocidura > Crocidura indochinensis. The sequence goes on from PVKC010031195.1 coordinate 9,738, forward strand.
CTTAGTGAAAAGATTTCTAGTTGGAATTCAGTGTCAAGTGCATTTACAAGGCTATTTTAGCCACAGGACATGGACGGTAGCAGGATATGGATGGTAACTGAGGCTGGAGGTTGAAATCAGGATGTATCCTTTACTTCTTACTAGTGATGGCTGAGGGGAGTTCACTCCTGCGCTTCTCTCTCGACTGTGGAGTTCACTGGCATATCTTAGCAGACTATTGAAAATAAACCCAATCTCTGCCTCTCTAATGTGCATGCCAAAATTCCCCTTTTAAATGATCTAAAAAATCCTTTAGTCATCCCCAGAATCACCTTTATCTGATTACGTTGGCAGCAATGCTGCTTTCTTATATGTATGGGGTGGTGTATAGATCCTTACAGATTTTTGATACTTACAGGCATATAGATATTAAAGTCTTTACTCAATGCTCATGGTCATTACACCCACCTATATTTTTCTTTTCCCTCCCTTTGATGATATAATGCTGGTGTCAGAGTAATTTGGGGTGCACACATTGCTGGTTGCATTGCCTGCCAGAGATACACATTTGGTGGTAGTGCTTTCACACCCAACCAAGGGGATCCTCATGGTCACAATCCATGCTGGTGTTTGTATTTGTTCTCTTTAGCACCCAGTTTCTAGTAGTGATCAGACACCTGTTTGCTATGGGGTCACATTCCTGGATGTACTGCTCTCATTAAAGAAAAAAATTAGTGGCTGGTTCAACAGGGTGGGGGTTGGGGGTGGGGATAATACCCTTTACCTTTACTGCACACACATGTTTAACTCACACATGATATGCTTGGGTATTAGTGGTAGCTTGAGAATCTCAGGCACCAGAGAAACCTGCATTGTTTCATGTGAATATGGTGGCCCTGGGCATTGGACTTAGAATTTCATGCTGGGTAGGCAGGTGCTTTAGCCCTTGATCTGTCTGCTGGTCCAAAACAATCATTCTTCCAATGGAGGCCAAATTATGAGGTCCAAGTAAATAATTTATGCCAGGACATTGATGAAAAGGTGCTGAAACTCACAGCAGGACCTTTGAAAGAAATTGAATGACGCAAAGCAATGAATGAATTGAAGCAAAAGATATTGGGGGTATTGTTTAGGCCTACCCCTCAGAATAAGCCATTTTTCCCCTTAACAGTACTCTCTCCACTTTTAAACTGGACTGAATGGTATTTAGGGACCAAGGCAGATATATTTGGGCAGGGTCCTGCATCATTGCAGGCTGAGATCCATAGAGAGTGATGCCTAGTTTGACAACTCACTGTCTGGTTGGATAGATGCCCCCTGAGTTCTTTCTGCTCTCTGTTTTCTCCAGCTTTATTTCTGTTCCCCAGGAGGAATCATTTCTACCCTTTGTGTTGTTCCAGGATCACATCATGGAAGTATGTGGGAGAGTTAGGCCATGGTGCCCAGTCTTCTTGTTCACATGTTCTATGTTTAGTACTTCTTTGTATTCCATAAAGCAAAAATAATTTAGTGCCTGGGTGCCAAAATGTTTATTTACTATAGTAAATGAGAACAGTGAGGAGAAATAGCCTTGCCACCAGATTCAATCTCAATGTATCTTGCCCAAAACTAAGACAAAAATGAATGCTGAGATGTGAAAGAATGAAACTATAACGACCTGGAGCAATATACAGTGGGTTAGGCAGTTTGTCAAGCATGCAGCTGACCTGGGTTCAATCGCTGTAAGCATATATGGTCTCCTGAGCACTACAGAAGTGATCCCTGGGTGAAAGCCATGAAATTATGCCCTGAGCACAGCTGGGTGTGGCTCCAAAGTGAAAACAAAAACAAAAAAGGAAAATGTATCATGCAAAGTATAATAATACATACAGATATATACACTTATATCAAACAAAATCTAATTACACAGATTTTCCAAGACAAATTCTTTTTTTTTTTTTTTGTAGTTTTTGGGTCACACCCGGCAGTGCTCAGGGGATACTCCTTGCTCCATGCTCAGAAATTGCTCCTGGCAGGCACAAGGGGGATCAGATGGGACTCTGGGATTCGAACCAATGACCTTCTGCATTAAAGGCAAACGCCTTACCTCCATGCTATCTCTCTGACCCTGACAAACAAATTCTAAGTTAAAATTGTGATTAAGGTTTTGGAAAATTATTAGAATAAAATAGCACTGTGTATATAGTAATCATGGACCTTAAAAATATCACAAGAATTGTAAGGAAAAATTAGCATTTTATACTCAGAATAGTCCTCTTTTAAAACTGCTATAAAAGAGACAACATATTTTACTAAAAGATATGGGGCACTTGATCAAAGTGCTCAAAGACTTTTACACAAAAATTCTCTAGAAATTGCACAATGCACATATTTTGGAAACTATCGGTGTTAGTTATAAACATTGACCTAATCACATCTATAATGCAAGGGTTAACTATAATCAGGTAATTTATATGAAATAGACCAGGGACTTTAAATACCTCGAAAGAAAATTAGAGGTCAATAAAATAATATCTCCACTCACACATGCTTAGACTATGAACAAGGAAATTATGAATAATTCATGAAACAAATAAGCTGCAATATAAATAATAAACTAAAGCAAATAGTAGCCAAATCATCATAAAATATACGTGGGGAAATAAAGAAAATATTTTGGGTGCAGGAGAGATATAGAACAGCAGGTTTCCTGACCCCAACGCTCCATACAGTTCTCCAAAACAGCTTCAGGAGACATCCCTGATGACAGAGACAGGAGTAAGCCCTGAACACTGCCAAGTTCAACCCAACTCACACCCCCCCAAATAAAAGTATTGTTCTGATGAATATTTGTATCTTTTTTATTTGTGTGTGGTGATGGGTATTGCACCTTCACATGCAAGACATGCTCTTCAGTTCAGCCTATATCCCAGCCCCAGCAATGGTAATGTTAAAGGTACATTATAAGCAATATCAAAGTTTAAAAACAAATATTTAAAAACAAATATTGAAGTTCAAAAGCCATAGAGTAATCTTAACGAAAAAGTAACAAAGATATATAATAAAGGTAAGAAGGGACATTAGGAAGAGTAAAATCAATGGAATCTAAGACAGAGTTTTTAAGACATTGAAGTAGCAAAACCTCTGATCAGATTAATTGAGAGAAAAAAAGAGAAAAGTCACAAGTGAAAATTATTGGGAATAAAGTAGATTCATAATGGACATGGTAGAGATTTTATGAACAACTTTATTATCATAATGTGGCAATTTATATGAAATAGAAAATTATGGAAATAATCTGAATGACTGAAGATAAAAGTAGAATAAATAAAATATCTGAACAAAACAATTTTTATTACAAAATAAACCTGCTTGCATAGAGATTGCATCAATGCATCTCCTCTGAAAGAGTTCTGAGTTCAGCTATTTTTATGAATGGATTTTACTATACTATTAGGAAACACATGAATTTTGTCTTCCACAAATTGTTCTCAAGTAAGGATTAAGAAAGCTATTCAACTATCTACTGCAAATACTTGTTTTATTTCCAACTTTGAAGACATGGTATGGAATGAAAAAAATGTGGCTCATTTTTAGTGAGTTAAGATGAAATAAGAAAAATATTAGTAAATAAATTTTGATTTGAAGCTATTTGAAGTTTATCTAAGAAATTTGAGATCTATTTAACATTATAAAACTATGGTGTCATCACAATGTAAAAATAATTTATATATGCATCCATATCTTATTTATTATAATATTCATTTTTCATGATTTATATATTGCCACATAATATGTCACTAGATGTAGTATACTATGTTATTGATATGAGAATTTTTTGTTTCCCTGTTTTGTTTTTTTTTTGGGGGTCACACCTGGCAGCGCTCAGGGGTTACTCCTGGCTCCATGCTCAGAAATTGCTCCTGGCAGGCACGGGGGACCATATGGGGCACTGGGATTCGAACTGATGACCTTTTGCATGAAAGGCAAACGCCTTACCTCCATGCTATCTCCCAGGCCCCTGATATGAGAATTTTTTAAATTCTTCATTAAGAGTCTGTAAGTTACAATACTTAGAGTAGTTTTTCATGAACATAATTGCAACACCACACCCATCACCAATGAATCTTCCCTCTCTAAATACCCTAACACCTCTTCTTTTCAACTTCCCCCAAAATTGTGTGGATCAGTTTTCCCATACTCAATTGCCTTTTTGACCTTTATTGCTACCTAGCTGTGTAGCTTTAAATTCCATGACTCAGATATCTATCCTGTATTTATCCCTTTCCTTCTTATTGACTTCACTCAGCTTCTTACCCTCTAGTTACATTCATGTTGCTGCAAATTCATTGTTTTGTTCATTCTTAGAGCTGCATAGTATTCCATTGAGATATGGGAAAAATATGAGAAAATTCACAATATTATCTTTATAATTGTATTATAATAAACTATAAAGAGAAGAGCACGGGACCCGGGAGATAGCATGGAGGCAAGGCGTTTGCCTTTCATGCAAAAGGTCATCGGTTCGAATTCCGGTGCCCCATATGGTCCCCCTTGTGCCTGCCAGAAGCAATTTCTGAGCATGGAGCCAGGAGTAACCCTTGAGCACTGCCGGGTGTGACCCCCCCAAAAAAAAAAACAAAAAAAAAAAATAAAAAAGAGAAGAGCACTTCAGAGGGTGCTCCTGACTGTGCTCGAAAGTTGCCCCAGATGGGCATGGGGGACCATGTGGAGTGCTGGGCTGTGAGCCACCATCCTTTCACAGGAAGGACAGATGCCCTGCCTCCATGTTATCCCTCCCAGCCCCACCTTATTC
>PVKC010031196.1:0-14607 GCA_004027635.1 Crocidura indochinensis
GGTATTGAACCGCAGTCCATCCTAGGTTAGCACAGGCAAGGCAGACACCTTACCTCCAGCGCCACCGCCCGGCCCCGAATAGTACTTTCAATCCATTAAGATTTATTCATTTATCAGTTTTCTTTATATATTTTAATTGTAGCACGGTTGGTTTATAAAACTACATATGGTCTAGTAGTATGATATCCCACCTTTCCAAATATATGTTACCACTCTAGAGACTTACTTTGGAAGTTAACAGAGAGGTGAACTCCTGAGGAGGTGATTTGTAGCTACTCTTAGCTCTCTGCTTGGGGGTCACTCTGGGAAGTGGTCAGGGAACCATGTAATGCTAGATTCAAACTTTGCTCTCATGAGACTAGAAAAAACACAACTTGTAATGCATGTCTTGCATGCAGACATACAGGACTTAATCACTAAAACCTCATATGGTTCCCCAAGCAGTTTTAGGAATGACCCCTGAGCACCATCAACCCTGACTACCACTGGCTATGATCCCCAAGACAAAAAAATAATAAAAATAATTTAAAAAAACTCTGGGCATGCACTCTGCTCTTTGTACTCTCTGTGTCTCTGACCTCATTTTCTTTGAGAACTTCATTCTCGATAGTTTCTGTTGCTTTGTTTACAGAATCACTACATCTTTTGCAGTTGGCTGTTTAATCAAGTGCATATTTCATCTTCAATATTATCTTATTTATCTTAAGGAGTTCTATTTTTCCTTCTTAGTAGTGACATTAGGTTCATGTTCTTCTCTAAATTCTTAAGCATTTGGAAGTATATTGTAGCAGTTATTTCAACTTTTTTTCACTAATATTCTCAATTCTGGAAGGTCTTTTTTCTCATTAAATGACTTTTCTTCTGACTGTGGGTTATATTTTTTCTTTGTTGAATGTTTTATGAGTTTTTAATTGAATGCCAGATGTTTTGGCTTTTATGTCTTTGTTTACTGAATTTCACTGTATTCATTTAGAGAGAATTAGCCCATCAGTAAATCACTTAGAAAAGAAATTTTTTAAGGTCTTCTTGTAAGTCTTGTTAGGGACATTCTGGAAAAAACTTTACTCTTGAGCCACAAATACCTGAAACACTTCTGATGATCTACCTGGTTTTTCATGTATTAAAGGGTCTCTCACTCCTACAGGAGGAATATTGACCCTTTGCAGCTTTGTAAATTTTAGAAATGTTCAGATCTCCATATTCATCCATGTGTAAGCAAATTTCATAACTTAATATTTTCTAACAGCCATGCAGAGTTCCATTGTGTGGGTGTGCCACAGTTTGTCTAATTATTTGTTCTCAACAAGTTGGGTTGTTTCCAGATTCTGGTTATTGTGAATAGTGCTGCGATGAACATAGGAACTCAGAAGACTTTTCTGCATTGCATTTTTGTATACCTAAGGGATATCCATGGGAATGGTGTTATGGATCATATGAAAGCTCAATTTCAAGATTTTAGAGAAAAATTCATATTGATTTTTCTAACAGCTGGACAAATTTACATTCTCACCAGCAGTGAATGATAGTCCCTTTCTTCTCACTTCAACACCAGTAATGGTTGTTCTTGTACTTTGTGATGTGTGCCAGTCCCTGCGGTGTGATATGAAATCTCATTGTTGTTTTGATTTGCATCTCCCTGACAAATAGTGATATGGAGCATTTTTTCATATGCCTTTTGGTCATCTTTATTTCTTCTTTGAGGAAATTTTTGTTCATAGTTTTCCCATTTTTAGATGAGGTTAGATTATTTTTCTTACTAAGTTCTACCAGTGCCCTGTATATTTTAGATTTTAATTCTTTATCATATGAGTATTAGGTGAATAGTTTCTCCCATTCCATTGATAGTCTTTGTATCTTGATCATCATTTTGTTTGACATGCTTCGGAATTTAATGCAATTCTATTGTCTATCTTTTTTCACTTGCTTGGCCAGTGATGTTTCCCTTTTGAAGACGCCTTTAGTTTCAATATTATGAAGTAATTTACCTACATTTTCCTCATTGTGCTTTCTGGTATCCAGTCTGATATCGAGGTCTTTAATCTATTATGATTTGACTTTTATACCAGGCATCAAAGAGAGATCTTAGTTCACTTTTCTAAGTATAGTTGACCAGTTTTTCCAACACCTTGGAAAAACTGTCTTGTTGAAAGCCTTGTTGAAAAGGCTTTCATTGCTCCACTTTGGGTTTCTTGCACCTATATAAAAGATTAACTAATAATATACCTCAAGGTCAGTCTTATAAACTTCAAGTCTATGTCTTTATTATTAAGGTACGAGGCTGTTTTAATGACTACTGATTGGTTTATAGTATAGTATGAAGATGGAAAGTTATGCCTCCATCTTCTTTTCCCCCAAAATTGCTTTAGATATATGTGGTAGTCTATTGTTCCATATGATTTCAGGACTGTTAATCTATGTCTTTGAAAAATGTCATGAAAATGTTATGGGTCTCTTTAGAGGGATTGCATTAAATCTGTACAATGCTTTGGGAATTATTGACATTTTAATTATGCTAATCCTCTCAATCTATGAGCAGGGTATGTGTTTTCATTTTCTTGTGTCCTCTTATATCTTGAAAAAGTGTCTTGTAGTTTTGTGTAGGTCTTTCTTTGTTAAGTTGACTCCAAGGTACTTCATTTTTTTTGTAGTACAATTGTGAATGGGATTGCTTTTTACTGTATCTTCTCTTTCATTATTTAGAAAATCCAAGGATCTTGCATATTAAAGTAGCCTGCCACTTTACTATACAATATATTGTTTCTAGTAGTTTTTGTAGAGTCTTGGTATTTTCTAAATATAAGATCACATTAACTGCAAACAGTGAGAGCTTGACTTCTTCCGTCCTATATGGATGCCCTTGATATCTTTTTCTTCTTGCCTAAGTGGTATGTAAGTACTTCCAGCTCTATATTGAATAGAAGTGGCAAAAGGGGGAACACTTGTCATGTGCCAGATTTTAGAGAAAAGAATTTTAGTTTTTCCCTATTGTATATAATGTTTGCCACAGGCTTGTGGCAAATGGTTTTAACTGTATTGAAAAAAGTTACGTCAATTTCCATCTAGTTGATAGTTTTTAACCATGAATGGGTGATAGAACTTGTTAAATGTGTTCTCTACATCATTACTGTGATCATATTATTTTTATTTTTACTTTTATGATATGGTATATTATATTGATGAAATTGCTTAAGTTAATTCATCCTTGCATCTTTGAAATGAATCCTACTTGGTCTTGGGGTATAATCTTCTTGAACTGTTGGATACTATTTGCTAGTATTTTGTTCAGGACCTTTGCATCTGTGTTCAACTAGGATATCAGCCTATAATTATCATTATTTAGTGGAGTATTTGTCAGAGTTTGATATCAGAGTAACACTAGCTTCATCGAAGCTATTTGGGAATGTTTCTGTTTCCTCAGTTTCCTGGAAGAGACAGAAAAGGATTGGCAGTAAGTTCTTTGTAAAGGTTTGAAAAAAATTTACTGGTAAATACATCTGGGCCTGGACTTTCGTTTTGGTGAAACCTTTGATTGCCATTACAATTTCCACAATATGAATTGCCACTAATGCCATTGTAAGTAGCTGCTGCCTGACCATCAGTTGTGGCTTTTGAGACCAACCCCATCCAGAAGCATCTGTGGAACCTATGTGATTGGAGGTGAGCTGGCCTCTCCCAAGGAGAGTGGAGCCAGAGAAGTCTTGCCATCCTGCTTCGCTCCACACTCACACACATCTCCTAGTCAATGAACCCTAGCACAACATGCAGAAAATATTACACTACTGGTGTGACAGTGGGGAAACAATACAGGCCAACACCAAGCATAGAGAATGAAGATGGCAGCTCTGATGATTCAAAAAGTACCAACCACCTAGTTAACCTCTCAGATAAGGAGTTTAGAGAAGAAAAATGGAAAGCATAAATTGAGCTAACAAACCACAAATAAGAATCAAGAGGAGAACTTCCTGATTTCTTGCTTGAGGCTGCAGAGGAAGACCCCAGTGAACTTAATCCCAGCAAGATTTGATTTCCTAATTTCCTAATTGAGGCTATATAGAGACCCCAGTGTACTTAATCCCATCAGTAGGCATCCCGCCCACAAGGGTGATGCCAGACTCCTGCCATAGGCTTATAAAAGTTCCATAATTGGCTTTCTGTTTTCCTGCTAAAGTTGCAGTGAAAGCAGATTAAGCAAACTTAATCCCAGCAAGGTGGGCTGTACCCACCCACAAAGGGTGGTGCCAAAGGAGTGAGTCTGTCCTGCTTCACGGCCACATTCATCTTCTTGCCAATGAACTTCATCATTACCTGTAGAAAACACACACACACACACACACACACACACAGTACAAGTGGGACAATGATGAAACTACGCAGGCCAACTCCACACATAGAGAATGAAAATGGAGCTCTGATGACCCTAGAAGAGCCAATTAGACTTATTAACCTCTCAGACAAGAGTTTAGAGAAGAAATATGGAGGATGTTCATAGAACTAAAAGAAAGCATTGATTGACTTGAATTGAACACAAATAAGAATCAAGAGGATATAAAGATAGAAATCAGAAAACTTCAAACTGAAATAACAGGTCTGAAAAACTCAGTAGACAAAATAAAAAACCTCAATGGAAAGCCTCTCCAATATAGTAGCAGCAGCTGAGGACAGAATCAGTGAGCTGATGATGATGAGATATATAACAACTCCATACAACAGAAAAGATTGGAAAAGAGTCTTAAAAGAAATGATCAGGCAATGGGAAAAATACTCAAATAATGTGAACAGATGAAAATAGAAGTCTGGTAGGTGAATACTACTAATATTGGTGGAGGGAATTTCACACTGGTGGTGAGATTGGTGTTGGATCTTTGAATGCCTGAAACAACCGTATTATAAAAAACTTGTTAAATAAGAGTGTTATAATGAAAAAATTAATAAAGAGATGAACTTGAAGATATAGTACAAGTGCTTTTTTGTATGTTATCAATCTTGGTTCAATTCCTCACACCTAGTCCCTAACTGAGGGACTGATGAGGCCTGGTTTGGTGTACTCCAAACCAAAATAAATTAAAATATAAGAGGTCTTGGAGAAGCTGTGCCAGAGAGGTAAAAACAATTTCCTTCTCTAAGGGAAAGGAAGGATCTGATTTCCATGTCAAACTTCCTGAATTCAGCCAGTCTTTGAAATTTAGATAGCATTTACTACAGATGATTCTTATATTTTATAATTATTACTAAATCTCTTTCTGTGCTTATAGAAGTAAACTGTATATATAGTTTCACAAAATTGTATCATTTTAAATTTTTCTATTTTCTTTTGTGTAAACAAATAATTTTCCTTAATAGCAAATGCCCACGACATCCTAATACAGATAAGAGCCAACACTTCCCCTCTCGATAACAGTGCCTCCGTGCCCACCAAGCTTTATCACAGGCAAAATATATCTGATTTAATTAACCTAAAAAAACAAATGACAACCAAGAATACATTAAAAGAACAACTCTGCAATAAACATATTTATTTCAGAGAAGAGAAATGTTAGCATCTAATTCATTAACACAGAATTACTTTCTATGTTAATGATATGAGTGTACCAATTAAAAAACCAGATAGTGGCTTAATGGATCAAAAAGAAATTTAACTTCTGCCTCTATGCAATAAATCTTAGGTACCAAGATAACAAGAAGCTTAAAATTAAAGTTTGCAAAATAATTCTACAAGCACATTATGTGTAAAAGGCAGATACAGCTAAAATATATACAATATAATTTATTACAAAGGACTAGAGCAATAACACAACAAATAAGGTATTTACTTTGTATATGAATTCAATCCCTGTCACCACATAAGGTTTCCTGAGCACTGTCAGGATTGATTCCTAAGTAAAGAGCCAGGAGCATAACCCAAATACTGCTGGGTGTGATCCACCAAACAAAACATATATTTCAAATAAAATGGATAGCAAGATAGGGATGGATAGTAATTATTATACTATAGTTAGGGTTCACTATTTAAAATTTTATATATATTTGTACCAAATAGAATACTAAAATATATTAGACAACAGAATTATTTTCATATTAGTCATCTCAGAATAAATAAAGGCATAATTTTAAACAATGTGAATAATATATAATGTTATAAAATGAGAGCTCAGTCAACCATATAATCAAACATGTAGAGACTAAACAATACATATCTCTGTATCTATCAAGTTAGTTTAGTTTAGTTTCTACTAAACTAGACTGCTTTCCACTGACCACTTGAGATAACTTTGCAGATTGGATTTATATAGGGTTAACATGGAAGATATCAAAGACAATTCTCCAGATTGGATTTACCTGGGCAATACTTTTTTTGTTTATTTAAAATATTTTTATTATTTTAACAAACATGAAAGGGGGAAATGTTAATGTATTGGAGGGGATTACACCCAAACAGTATCTATGAAGTAAACATTACCCTTATCCAAAAGCCAAAAGACAAAGTTCAAAAAATGTAAAATTAAAAATCAATGTTCCTGATGAATACAAATGCAAAAATCTTCAACAAAATATTAGCAAGTTGAACTCAACATTTTATCAAAAATATTATACACCATGACACAGAGATTTTATTCCTGGGAAATAGGATATGCTGATAAATGCTATAACTTGCAATAAACGTGATGATGTTGCAGTGTTCTTCAGTTAAAAGTAGACTAGTCGGGGCCTGGGAGATAGCATGAAGGTAAGGTGTTTGCTTTTCATGCAAAAGGTCATCGGTTCGAATCCCGGTGCCCCATATGGTCCCCCGTGCCTGCCAGGAGCAATATCTGAGCATGGAGCCAGGAGTGACCCCTGAGCACTGCCGGGAGTGACCCAAAAGCCAAAAAAAAAAAAAGTAGACTAGTCAAGGAAGCCATGTCACTAATTTTGAAAATGGAAATATTTAAGATCAGGAAGATAATCTGTTGCTATGTTTTTGTTTAAATCAGAAGTTTAAAAACTTAAAACAGTGTTAAAAACTAAACTGATTCAAAATCAATGGTATTCTTTAAATATTAAAGTCCAAAAGATAGAGATTATATCATACAATAAACAATTATCTATGACTTTTTTTCCATTGTGTTGAGTAAATAAATATTTAAGGCAATAAAATCATAGCAAATCAATCATACACTAGCATATAAATGCAAGAAAAGTATCTGATCATATATGTAGAGGTAGAGAAAGTATTTGATAAGATCCCGTACCAGTTCATATTTTTAAAAAAATCTCAATAGGATGGGAAGTGAAGGAACTTGTCTTAATGCAATCAAAGCTATTTACCAGAAGCCCATAGCAAACATTATGCTCAGTGGCAAAAACTAACAGCTTTCTATCTAAGATCATGAACAAAACATGGTTATTCACTCTCACTACTTCTAGTCAATATAGCATTAGAAGTACTTTTCATCACAATTGGGCAGGAAAAACAATATAAATGGGAAATAGATAGGAAATAATAACAATAGAAATAGAAAAAAGAAAATAAAAATTAATAAAAAAGAAATAGAAAAAAAGAAGTCAAGCTTACACTATTTGTGTATAATATTATACTTTATATGGAAACTCCTAAATATTCTACAATAAAGCTTCTAGAAACAATGGATTTTTATACTAACAGGCTGAAAAAATAACAAACAAAAGTTTGTTTTTATGGCTTTTATATATACAAATAATAAAATATAAGAGAAAAATAAATAATTTAGAACAAAATAATTAAACAATAAATAATAATAACAATAAATAAATAAGTACACCCATTTACAATTTTGCTTCAGAAAACCAAACACCTAGGAATCAGTTTAACTAAAGAGGTAACAGACCTATATAAAATCAGTTCAAAACACTTTTAAAGAAATAAAAGAAAGCACAAGAAAATGAAAACATATTCTCTACTTGCTCATGGGTAGGAAGATTAACTTTGTCAAAATGGCAATACTCCCCCAAAGAATTATACAAATTCGGTGCAGTCCCTGCAAGGGTACTCACAGCTTTATTTTTTTTTTCAAAGAAATAGATAAAACACTACTGAATTTTTTTTCTGTTTTTAATTTTATTTTGTGCTACTCCTGGCATTGCTCAGGGAATTCTCATGGCTCTGCACTCTGCACTCAGGAATTTCTTTGTTGATACTCTGGGGACCATATAGAATGCCAAGGAATGAACCCTGATTAGGTAAGCTATGTGTAAGGCAAATGCCCTATTCACTTTACTATTACTCTGATTCCAAACACTTTTGAGTTTTACATGAAACAATAACCTCCCTCACCTTGATAGCCCAAAATCATACTACAAAGCTGTCATGATTTAAAAAGGCCTGGTCCTGGAACAAAGACAAGCCCTCAGACCAATGAAATAGAACTGAAACTCTAAATACAGATCATTCAGCATATAGTCCATTAATCTTAGATAAAGGAGCAAAAATATGTAAAGTGGAGCATGGAAATTCTCTTCAATAAATGATATTGGAGAAAATGTAGGCCATGCAAAATAATTAAAGCAAATTGGGTTAAAGACCTTGATATCAGAGGAAAACATTTACAGAACTCTCAATAATATTGTTGCTAGAGATATCTTTAAGTATAAACTGCAACTGACCAAGCAAGTCAAAGGATAGATCAAAATAAAGGGACTAAATTAAATTAAGAAGCTTCTTTACCTTAAAAGAAACCATATATAAAGCCAGAAATTTGAGGATCCAGAATAATAGCACAGCAGGTAGGGCATTTGCCTTACCTGTGGCCAACCAGGGTTTGATCTCTAGCATCCTGTCTGGTTCCTGGAGACTGCCAGGAGTAATTTCTAAGCACAGATCAAGGAGTAACCCCTAAGTACTACTGGGTGCGACCTCCCCACAAAATAAAATGAGAAAGAAAGAGAAAATTTTTTTATTCTAAATACAAAAACAGTCTCAGATTAAAAAAATTTTTTTTACCACACATATCCAATAAAGAGTTAATACTCAACTTATATGAAGCACTGGTAGAACTCCACAAGAACTTTATGACTAACCCCATCAAAGCTAGGAAAGGGGTGAACAAAAAAGAGAAAATATAGACAAAGTCATATTAAAATGCACTATATCATTAATCATAAAGAAAATGCAAATCAAAACAATGAGTTACAGTTTCACATCATAAAAATAACAAAGAACAGAGAGGAAAGAACCGAAACAACTCCAACTGATGTGGAGTAAAAAGGAGCCTTGTTTACAGTGTTGAGAGTGAAATGACATCATGTTTGTTGCAGCACTATTCACAGCAGCTAAAATCTGGAAATAATCCAAGTTACAGAGAGCAGATGACTGAATAAAGAAATTATGGCATATATACAAAATGAATTACTACTTGGCAGTAAGAAAACATAAATTCATGCAACTCGTTGCTCTGTGGATAGAACCGGAGAGAATAATGTTGAGTAAGATTAGAGGGAGAGGAACAGATTCAGAATGAGTGATATGTGTTATATAAAGAAACTTAATAAGGGAATAACAAAGCCTAACTGGTCATAAAAATAAAATGTAGAACTGTTCTTCATTCAAAGATCACTACTAAATTGGAGTTGGGGTTAGGGATAAGTTAGGGACGGAAAAACTAGAACCACAGTGGAGGGGGAAATGGCTACTCTAAGAAGCAGGCTATATAGGTGGGAGAACAGCGGAGGACATTGGTGGAGGGGAGTGGATACTGATGAAGGGATTGGTTGGTGTTAGAATTGAATTCTCGAAACTTAATAATGAATAATTATGTAACTCTGTGATTTGTAGTGATTAAAAATTATCTGAATATAAAAAGACAAATTCCAATATTCAGTTTGTAAAAGGTCATGGGTCATTGCTCTTGGGGTTTGCTATGGAATCCCAGGAAGAAAACAGAAGTGAGGGGTGGCTAAACTCAAAGATCCAGAATGGAAAACTAAGTTCTTTGTAGGCCACAGAAACTGAAAGACAAAATACTCCACTTACTTAGAAACAGTGTCAGTTGAGGTAGGTTAAACAGATGATCTATGCTTGCTTTGTTACCACAGGGAGCATAGGCCCACTGTGAAAGGATGCTGTGGTCATGAAAATATTGAAGGCATCCTAACCTCTGGTGTCCTGTGGCCTCGAAGATGAATCACATTGACATTTAGACCCATCCCAGGGTCCCAACTCCAGGCATAATGCATAATTAAATGATTTCCTAATCCTTGTCCTGCACCAGGATGATAAGATTCTGAACTGTGGAACTATTCGCCCAGACACAAGTACTGCTTCTGGCCCTATTACTTGTGTGATCTTGGCTAAGGCACTTACCTAAGGTGACACTTGGTGCCACTGTTTCTGTCTCTGAAGAGTGACAATCTTCTGATTACTAATGTCTAGGTTCTTTATTTAGGAATACATGCGATGTAATATCTACTTGACCTTAGAATAAAGCTAAAATAAGTATTAAGTAATTTTGATCTTCCGGTTCTTAGATTACTTTAAAGCATAAGCAAACACATAAGATCCAGAGTGCTTAAAATGTGAAAGCGCCAGATGGAAAATCAGAGGGATTATCCTGGAGATAAGCTTTGTGCTTTTTTTTTTTTTACAGTGCAAAAATCCAGAGCTAATTCCCCATCAGGTATTTTATACTGTCTCCTGCTTTCAAGCCCGTCTGCCTTGCACCCATATCAAATCAGTAATTTGTCTCTACGATCTGGGGGAATGAACTTACTCCCCCTGGTAATTTATCCTAATCACGTTGGCTTGTTTTCTCTGCTGCTAAGCAACACTTGCTGAACGGTTTTTCCTCTCTTCCGCTTTTATAATTCCTATTCAACTCAGCACAGGAAGCTTCTTTTTAAACCAAGCTCTGCACAATTCACAAAGGCAGATAGCAAAAGAGACCGAGAGATCCCTAATAAGAGTGAAATGGCCTCACCCCCATAGTTTGGGAAGGGCTGAGCTTCTGAGATTATTAGCATCAGCCAGCTGAGTGGGAGAAGGACAGGATAGCAGTTCTACTTCCAGGAAGGAAGGAGACTAGGCAGGTGCTCAGACGTACATGCACAAGCTGTTAAGTGTGCCGGTATCTTGAAGTGCAGTCGCCTCTCACCCCATTTGCACCTCTTCTGTATTTGGTCTTCTTCTGTGGATGTAGATTCAAAGGGCAGGTGCTTTGTTGTGATGGTCTTGCATCTACAAGGGTCTAACATTGGCCTCGTAGAATATGACAATATTGCTTTTTGATGAATCTGTAGACAAGCTTCTTAGCACAAGAAATAATGTCACCTCACTTCAGAAGCTGCCTGGTAGTGAATTTATCTTTTCTGGCTCTAAGCCAGTTGCCTCAAAGTTGGAACTAGCTGGGATATTATTATGTCCATATCCAGTTTTCCCGACACAGATTGTCCAGGCAGTCTCCACTTCAGCATTTCTTCAGAACTAGGAGGACTTTCTCTGTGCAGAGGTTGCTCTGAGTTTAGCATGGGTCAGACTTCTGTATTTTTTAGTTCACAGAGAAGGACAAAATCAGAAGCTGCAGAGTTCTAGCTCAGTTGTTGGGTGAACAGGCTCAGATTCCTTGCATTGTCCTTCCCCTTCCTTCACCCAAAAATCATCACATCAGCCATCTTACTGCCTTACAAGAGATCAGGCAGGATCATTTCTAGGTCACCAGACAGAGAAAACTGGCCTTTCCAGGGAAGGAAATGCATGAACTAGGTATTCTTTTACAATGGGTTATAAATTAAATAGTGCAATTTTAATTTAAGATAGAGTGCGTAAGTATATCATTATAGATTCTATTATTATGGAATAGTCATTTATATGTCATATATATATGAAAACAAAATAATAATCATATATGATATATATTTTACCAATATAACATAAATATAGAACTTGCATATTGTATGATCTATAATTATAATAAGTAATTATAATTTATAATCATAAATACCATTATAAAATTCACATTTTTGTTCTAATGATGTGGTCAATGTTAGGAACCTAGAACAAAAAATATCAAAAAGAGTACAGTTATTTTATAACCTTACAAATCTATTAAATATTTGTCTTAAGGTAGTTTGATTCTCAAATCAATGTTTGCAATCAGTCTGGAACAATTTGTTATTTTGGTTGAAGTATAGAAAGACAATCCAGCTACATAGAGGTAAGAAGTTGAAGATAAATATGTCCTAGCATTTGACCTTAGTACCTGATGCAGAGTTTCTAAAATGCTTGTGATTGTATGTGTGATAGGAACATCTTTTATCCTAATGAAGTAAATCTGAGGGATTGTAGATCGGGCTGATAGCCATACAGTAGTTATGAATAGAAAACTAAAACTTTCATTATTGCATTTTTATTTTGCTTTGTCCAGCAATGTCCAGGCATTACTATTGGCTATGCATTCAAGAAATACAACCGGGGAGCCGGGAGGTGGCGCAGGAGGTAAGGGGCCTGCTGCCTTGCCTAGGACGGACCACGGTTCGATCCCCCGGTTCCCATATGGTCCCCCGTGCCTGCCAGGAGCGACTTCTGAGCGCATAGCCAGGAGTAACCCCTGAGCGTCACTGGGTGTGGCCCAAAAACCAAAAAAAAAGAAAAGAAAAGAAATACAACTGGCAGTGCTTTTGAACCAGAGGGGATATTGGGGATTGGACCTGGGCCAGCTACTTGCAAAGCTAATGCCCTACTTGCTTACTGACTTTCCAGTTCTCAAAATCTAGAGCATTTCATACTCTTCTTTTCTAATTTTCCCTCTCCACCACATTCTAAGTTCAGAGTTAACACTCATATGGTTCTTCAGAACTGCTAGTCATGATTTCTGAGTGGAGACCCATGAGTAAACCCTGAGCATCTCTGGTGTAGTCAAAAGAAACAAACAAAAAGCCCAGCCCCGTAAATTGAGCTGCTTTTTAATACAGCAACACTACTCGTAGGAATATGCCCTAGGAACACAAAAACATAATACAAACATACCCTCTGCACTCCTTTGACTATCACATCACTATTTATAATAGTCAGAGTCTGGAAGCAACCCAGGTGCCCTACAACAGATGCATAGCTAAAGAAACTATGGTATCGCTACACAATGGAATACTACGCAGCTGATAGGAAAAATGAAGTTATGAAATTTTCTTATACTTGGATGGGCATGGAGTGAAAAGAATCAAAGGGAGAGAGATAGACATAGGATAATATCACCCATTTTTGAAATAGACGAAAAATAAAAGACAGTATGGTAATAATATCCAGAGACAATAGAGATGAGGGGCAGGAGGACCAGTCCATGGTAGAAAGTTTGCCACAAATCGTGATGAGCTCAATTATAGTAGAGAAGGATACACTATGACAATGATAGTTGGAACTGATCCCTTTGGACAAGAACTGGGTGCTACAAGGGGATAACTTTTTTATTAACAATAGTGCAGATTATAGTGCAAAATGGAAAGAGAGAGAGAAGCAAAGTACCTGCCCCAGATACAGGCAGGAATGGGTGGATGAGAGGGAAACTAGGGACATTGGTGATGTGAAGAGTGCACTAGAGAGAATGCTAGGGTAATCACTAGGCTGTAGTGATACACAAAGTGGTACCCTGACTTGGTCCTGGCTCCTGACATGGAGCAAGAAGCTATGGAGCAAAGCTGGGCCCATCTGCATGAACCAGCTCTCAGGGAAGACAGCTGAGATGCTGAGGGAGTATATTAAGCAACGGACCTCAAGATCCATGATCTGGCCTTACTAGCATTGTTAGTAAGGCTGTGGGAGGAGCTAGCTCCACACAGCCAAAAGTAGCAATGAGGCCTGTGGGCTGCTCAGCTCATGGGCACCCTTTCATAGGGTCTAACCCCACTTCCTTGGTGAATCAAATAGGGTCTCAGGCTGAGCTAACATTTTGAACTAAGGTTTGTACACCCAGAAAAAAGTAACACCATCGAGACAAGTAGGAGGAGAAACCAACAGCCTTAGTGTCAGTGGGCAGTTTTTGAAATCAAAGTGGCCATTCTTGTCACCAAGAGAAGAACATAGCCGCCCACACCTCACTCCGTGGCCACACAATTCTTCTAGCCCAGGAGCCCCATCTCAACATTAAAACACACACACACACACAACACACACACACACACACACACACACACACATCACCACATTTACTGATTGAAAATGGAGTTCTGAAAATCCAACTGATATCAGCCACCAATATAGCATTTCTGATAAGGACTTTAGAGGAAACGTGGAGGATGTTCAAAGAACTCAAAGAAACCATGAATTTAACAGCCAAAAAAATTCTAAAGGACGTGACGGTAGAAGTGAGAAAACTTACAGAAATGAGAGAAATAGGGGCTGGAGCGATAGTGCAGCGGTGTGGCATTTGCCTTGCATGTGGCCAACCCAAGGAGGGACCCAGTTCAAGTCCCTCAGTTCCAGACATCCCTTTTGGTACACCAGCCTGAGGAAGTGATTTCTGAGTGCAGAGCCAAGAGTAACCCCTGAGCTGGATGTGGCCCAAAAACAGTTAATCAATTAATAAATAAATTAAATTAAAAAAAAACTAACATGGGGGGCCGGGCGGTGGCGCTGTAGGTAAGGTGCCTGCCTTGCCTTCGTTAACC
>PVKC010031197.1:0-14599 GCA_004027635.1 Crocidura indochinensis
AAAAAAAAAAAAAAAAAAAAAAAAAAAAAAGACCAAGTGCAGGCTCTGGGCATAATATGTAGCCATTTTGGTTTTTGGCTCCTTTCCATGCTTTTCCATATTTTACAAGTTTTTCAATGAACAGATAGTTAAAAAAAATTTCAAATAGGGGAAGTGAATTTGTGGCAGAGTGCTTCAAGAAACCAAGAATAACATTCCTGACTCATCTCCTGTTGATATGGTGCCCTGCCCCTCTCATATCCAACACAAGTTATACACCCCAATTATCATCATGACCACAACAAAAGAAAGAAGAGGAAAATATAAAACCTTTCGTTAAAGCATGATTCTCTTTTTCCATTTTTTTAAGCTGTAAGTACAGGTGGGCTCATGGCAATCTCAAATTCACAGACACAGACTGATATGCCTGGCTCATTAGGTCCTATGCTATGGCTGGCCACCCTGATATCCACCTTGCTGGTCCCTTAATAATCCTGCTTCTCCTGCTGAGTTTTGGGCTGATCATTCTGATCAAACTGCAGTATTTGTTAAAAAAGGAGTTGGCACTGTGCAGCTCCTTGTTCTTAGACAGCAGTGTGTATTGTGAACTAGTGAGGCCACTGAGCAAGATTCCTCAGTATGATCTACTGAAAGGGGGAATTGTAAGGATAGGTGGATTCATGCTAACTTCATTAACAGACATAGACTGATATGCCTGGCCGGTTAGGCCCTATACTATGCTTTTACTATGCCTCAATGCTTAAATACATTGCCAGATGTCAGGCTGAAGTGGGGAAATAGAGCCTACCAAACTTCCAGAAGAAAAGAGACATGGCGAGGGAACATAAACTGATACAGATAGCTGCCTATGGTGCTCCGATAAACACTTATTTATGTCCGCTCTCCCACATCCGGGCCCAGTGGACATGCCTTGTCTAGGGCAGCTTTGATTCATTTGAATTATGTTAGTTGTGTTATGCAAAAAGTGTATCTTTTGCTATCTGTTTTCTGAGGCTAACTGAACACTGTGCATAGTGTCAGTGACTATTAAAACTCTATACCCCAAGCTACATCCCGGGGGTCAGGAGTGTTTGGACCCCAGCATGCTGGCTTAATAAACCCCGCTTTGTGACTTGCATTCATTGCCAAGTGGTTTTTTTTTGGTCCTATTGCTGGTCTGATAGCAAAAACCTAACAAAGCCAGGCTCTGTTATGCTCAGGGTTTCTTGTTGGAAGGGATCATATGGCACGCCAGAAATTGAACCTATGTTTTGTAGCATGAAAGGTTACACACCATACTCACTGCACCATCTCTTTGACTCCTTGTTTTTCCTGCTGATAAAATTTTTAGGTTTCATTGCAAGGTGGCTCTTAAGTAATACAACTTAAATATTACAGGGCATTTGGCACTGTCTGACATGTTTATCTGTCAATTGCAATTAGAATTTTATGTGTAATGAGTAGAAATGGTGCTAAATATACTATAGCTCTTGTATATATATACAAGTATATATATGTGTATATGTATATATATATATAGTTGTATATATACTCTTGCATATATACAAGACAGTTCCCCACAAAGAATTACTTGGTCCAAGTATTAACACAGCAGAATATCTGGTTTACAAAATATTCTTTAGATGGCATTTTATCTCCTTATGGTGGCAAATTAGGGCAAGTGAAATGACTGAACTCAAAGTCAATTGAACTCAACAGGAAGTCAGATGATTGAACTCAAAGGAGGTCACAGACATATGGGAGTGAAGGAAGAATAAGAAAAATTCATTATCTAGAGGATAGGTTATTTTTCCTCTGTTCCTCCCTCCCTTCTTCCCTCCTTCCCTTCCTCCCTCCCTCCCTCCCTCCCTTCCTTCCTTCCTTCTTTCCTTCCTTCCTTCCTTCCTTCCTTCCTTCCTTCCTTCCTTCCTTCCTTCCTTCCTTCCTTCCTTCCTTCCTTCCTTCCTTCCTTCCTTCCTTCCTTCCTTCCTTCCTTCCTTCCTTCCTTCCTCCTTTCTGACACACTTGGCAGTGCTAGGGCTTTTTCCAGTGTTTGTACTCAGTGATTCCTCCTGGTAGTGCTCTGGGAACTGTATATGATGCTGGGGATCAAATCCAGGTAGATCTGTGTAAGTAAAACACCCTACCTACTGTACTATCACTCTTGCCTGAGAGTGGATTTTTTTTTAATACAATCACTGGTGTGTGGGTATCATTTTGTATTTGTAACTCCTATATTAAGAGTTTTATTTTACCATTTCATTTTGATTTTAGAGCCCTAGATTTACTAAGGTTGAAGCACAGGGCTTTGCTTAAACTTTAAATATTTAAATTGGCTTGTAGAAGGTTGTGTGTGTTGGGAGGCCATAGAAGCCATATGTGCCTCCTATACCTCTGGCTCTGTAAGAAATAATTCTATTTTCGGACACATGGAACTGACATAGCTCCTTGGTTTGGTTTAATTTAACCAGTACCTTGTCTATACCTCTGGCTCTGTAAGAAATAATTCTATTTTCGGACACATGGAACTGACATAGCTCCTTGGTTTGGTTTAATTTAACCAGTACCTTGTCTCATCTGTCTAAAGAAAGCATTTTCAAGCCTTAGACATTTCATTTGACCTAACCTTTCTCACTCCCCTCTATCCAAGACAATGTGGGAAATAATTTTTTTGTGTTCATTGGGTTTATATTTCTCTTTTTACTTTGTTTCCTGTTTTCTAGTACTTATTTGCCCCTCCAGCCTCTCTGTCTCCCTCCCTTCTCTGGAGGACTTTGGAACCTGCTCACTGTCTCTTCAAGAATCTTTTCTGAAAGACTGAATTCTCTCACCCTTGAACAGACATCTGGCTTCTGGTTTCCTCTTTGATTCTGGAGACCAGCTCCTGCCAGGTATAGGGTTTGGGGAAGCCACATACCAGAGCCCTTCTGCCTAGCCTGGGGAGTGCTGGGAGGCTTGGCAGGCCCCCAGCAGTCTTTGTCTTTGTCCTTGTCTTTTTTACCTGGGTGCCAGCTCAGATGGCCAGAAGTGGGTTCAGGTGGACTCTTACTGATCCCCAGGCTTCCCCCCTCCCTCCGTACTCCAGGGAGGAGGTACATGGGATAGAGGGCAGGCAGACTTCTGGCTTCCAATTTCATCTTTGATTCTGGAGGCCAGCTCTTGCCAGGTATAGGAGTCCTTCTCCCTAGCCTGGGGAGTGCTGGGAGGCTTGACAGGTCCCTAGCCATCCTTGTCTTTTTCCTCTGACTCCAGGCCTTCCCTGGGTGCCAGCTCAGACGGCCAGAAGTGGGTTCAGGTGGACTCTTAGTGGTCCTAAGTCTTCCTCTCCTCCCTCCATACTCCAGGGGGGAGGTACATGGGAAGGAGGGCAGGCAGACATCTGACTTCCGGTTTCCTCTTTGATTCTCGAGACCAGCTCTTGCCAGGTATAGGGTTTGGGGAAGTCCCATACTGGAGCCTTCTCCCTAGCTGGGGAGTGCTGAAATGCTTGGCAGGCCCCAACAATTCCCCCTTGTTTTCCCCTGGACTTCAGGCCTTTCCTGGCACCGGTGTAGGTGGACTCTATAGGGGTCAACAGGCTTTCCCCCTACCTCTACCTACACTAACTGGAATGGGCTTTTGGAAGAGGATGGGCCGTTCTAGCACTGGTTTATGTTGAGACAGTCACTGGAAATTTTTTCTCCTTTGTATTGTGACCTTGATACTGCCTTACAAAGCTCATTTCTAAGAATTTACTGTCTCAGTTCCATCCCTTATTCCCCTGTAAGTGCAGCTCATGGCATCAAGCTCACCACATAGAGTGATAAGTGCAGTTAGAGAAATTACTACACTGAAAACTATCATAGCAATGTGAATGAATGAGGGAAAAAGAAAGCCTGTCTCGAGTACAGGTGTGGGTGGGTTGGGGAGTAGGAAGATCTGGGAAATTGGTGTTGGGAATCCTGCACTGGTGAAGGGGGGTGTTCTTTACATGACTGTAATCTTACAACTACAATTATATTTATAATCATGGTGTGTAAATAAAGATAATTAAAAAAATCAAATAAGCTGAAAATGCGTGGAGTCCTTCTAGAGGATTTCAACCTCAGTTTGAGAGAGGACAGGAAAAAGGTAATTGAAACACCACAACAATACAGAAAGAAATATCAAATAAAATATTCGGTGAACACTACAGCAATAAAGACAAGCACCACACAATAGTCTCAGTCCTGAAATCAAACCATGCCAAAGCACAGAAAAGAAAGAGAATGATAAAAATAAAATTAGAGACATCAGCTTCAATATCTACACCAAAATAAAGAAGTAAAAAAATCAATCAATCAATACATATGTAGATTATATGTAAAGAATTATTTTGTGCCTCCCCCCCCCCCGCCCCTGCATAGGCACAGTAACTATTGGGGACATTATAGAGGGCCTTGGCCTAGAAGGTTTCTTCACCCTTGAAGTATACTGACATGGAATTAACTATAGTCTCCTTGCATGAATATTTACTCTACCCTTGGTGCTTTTGTGGTGTATGGAAGACTTCTGCTTCATCATGGATGCTAAAATCAGATCTCTGTATCCAGAGATCTTGGTGTCTGTACAGCTCAAGGAATGGAGTTTATGATGAAGTCTTTCTTTGTAGTTCTAGCAGTTCTGCTTCTTCAGTGTCATTTTACTCAATCTTCTGTAGTTGGTGATCTTGGTCATTATGCTGATCCTAGGATGGAGCCTGCAATAGAGTCTTTCCTTATGTTTTCGGTTGGCTCAGTCAGACCTCTGGAATTGAAGATCTTGTTTGTTGAACAGATTGTAGACCACATCGTAGGCTAGAACTTTGTTGTTGTTGGTCCTGGAATGCATACTGTCCAGTCATGGTTGTAACAACCAGTCATCTGTAGATAGTGATCTTGGCTTTTGCACAGATCGAAGGGTGACAAGTCTTCTGATTTTGTCTTATCGTTGGCTGGTGAGGAAGGACAACTTGTTCTTAGATCAAGTTGTTCCATTTCCTCATTCTCAGGATATTAATTTAGAATTGGCACATGTTGGTGTCAGAGCAGCACTGTGGATGCCTCAGAGAGAAATTGGTTCCTGGAGCTGTTGTGGAGAACTCTGTTGTTTCTATGTCTGGGGCCCAGGAGTCAAGGCCAGACAGTCGGTGCCTAATTCCCTGGGGTTTAAATTGGTTCCACATGGCATATGTTCAAGATGGAAGATGCCCCTGTGTTATAAAAAAGTATGAGTTCTTATTCTTAGTAGATAAGAGCTTGTTTTTATATGTAAGATTTCTCCTATATTTTAATATGCCTTTGCAGGAAGAAGTGGTGCAACATTATTTTGCTGGTGGATTTGGGTGTGGAGAGAGAAGAAAACAGACACAAGACAAAAACTAAAAATAAATATGCTCACACATATTTAAAGAAAAAAATATTTTTTTAAAAAAAGATTAAATAAAAGACATAAATAAGGGAATAAAGTGGGGCCAGAGAGATAGCATGGAGGCAAAGCTTCTGTCATTTCTGCAGAAGGATGGTGGCTCAAATCCTGGCATCCCACCTGGTCCCCCATGCTGCGAGGGGCAACCTCAGAGCACAGAACCAGGAGCAACCTCCGAGCACTGCCAGGTGAGACCCAATAGAAGCAAAAACAAATCAAAATTAAAACAAAAATTAAAACAAAACAAATAAAAAAATCAAAACAACCAACCAAAAAAAAAAAAACAAAGAGAAATGGAGAAAGTGATGCAGGAGATTACATTTGGGGAAAAACAGGATAAGAGGTAGTGTTATATAGATCTTATACTTATGATGAAAATATAGGCTTCCCCATTGTCTTGAGATTTCCTTGGGAACCTATTTTTTTTAAGCATATGTATCAAGTAAACTGCTTAACTTTCTGTTTCCTCTTGGTTTAATCTTGGGAGGTCGTAAGATCCTAAGAATTGATCTATTTTTGTAGATTCTCCAAGTTAATGTCATAAAATGTTTCTAATAACCTCATAGTCTTTTGTATTTATTACAATTTTCTCCATTTTATCTGTTCTGATTTATTTGGATTTTTCTCTTATTTGTGAGTCTAGATAAGGTTGTCAAATCTTATATATTTTAAAAAATATTGGTGTTATTGATTATGCTCTGAATTTTTCTATTGGTACTGTTTTTGTGATGTTTGTCTTGTGTCTTTATTCACTTTAGTTTTTATCATTCTTGAGATTTGAGGGATGGAAGTATCTGGGGCCACACTCAGCTGTCTTTAGAGCTGAGTTTTAGCTCTGTGTTCA
Source organism: Crocidura indochinensis (assembly GCA_004027635.1). Classification (NCBI taxonomy): domain Eukaryota; kingdom Metazoa; phylum Chordata; class Mammalia; order Eulipotyphla; family Soricidae; genus Crocidura; species Crocidura indochinensis. The sequence continues at coordinate 6,248 of PVKC010031197.1, forward strand.
GGGATGACACCACGCTTTACTCATAAAACTAGCATGCAGTGCTAGGGATAGGCCAGGAGGAAAGGAACTCTTATTCACTGCTGGTGGGAATTCTGTATAGTCCAACATTTAGGGAAAGCAATATGGAGATTCCTCCAGAAACTGGAAATTGAGGTTCCATAAGATCCAGTTATACCACTCCTCGGAATATACTCTAGTAAACCAAAAATACAATACAAAAATCCCTTCATTACAGCGCTATTTACAATAGCCAGAATCTGGACAACAAAGATGCCCTTCACTAGATGAACAGCTAAAGAAACTGTGGTACATATACACAAGGACATATCATGCAGTCATCAGGAGAGACGAATTCATGAAATTTTCCTATACATGGATGTACATGGAATCCATTATTCTGAGTGAAATAAGCCAGAGGGAGAGAGATAGATGCAGAATATTCTCACTCATCTATGGGTTTTAAGAAAAATAAAGTTCAGTTTTGCAATAATTCTCGGAGACATAAGAGAGGGGGGCTGGAAGGACCAGCTCACGACATGAAGCTCTCTACAAAGAGTAATGGGTACAGTTAAGAGAAATAACTATATTGAGAACTATCATAACAATGTGAATGTAAAAGGGAAGTAGGAAGCATGTCTAGGGTACAGGCAGGGGTGGGGTGGGGATGAGGGAGATTTGGGATATTGGTGATGGGAATCTTGCACTAGTGAAGGGGGGGTGTTCTTTACAAGACTGAAAAACCCAACTACAATTATATTTGTGAGGAAAGTCTTTAAATAAAATAATATATATATGGTATTTGGGTCACACCCATCGGTGCTCATGGGTTACGCCTGGCTCTATTCTCAGAAATCATTCCTGGCAGGCCCAGGGGACCATATGGGATGCCGGGATTTGAACCACGAACCTTCTGCATGAAAGGCAAACAACTTACCTCCATGCTATCTCACCAGACCCAATAAAACATATTATTAAAAAATGATCATTTGAAGGGAAAGGAGCTGAGATTAATTTCCTTATTCTTTCTAGCACCATATCTATGATGTTGTCTGTGACCCCGTTATATTCTTACCTTTTGCCAATATTTCATGCCACTTCTCACAACTAATTTTGTGCTCTGTTAATTTTTCTTATCAATATTATGTACATTTTCAGACCAAGAAGATAAGCTTTATATTCAAGTAAAATTCCAGTTAAACATAAATGTTCAGTGTAAAGCAGTATTTGTCATGGCTGTGCAAATATACTTATGCACAATGTTGCTTTAAATGCTATTGATCATAGTGAAAATTTAGAGGGTCCTGAAAATAACTGAGAGCTATTTTATTTTTTAACTTTTATTTTTAATTATTTTAAACAATAATTTCTTAAGACATAGAATGTACACTACCCTTCACTAGTGCAATTTTCCTGACTCCAATTCCCCTATCTTCCCCTCCACAAGCTATCTCTGGGACAGGCATTCTTCTATCTCTCATTCTTTCTTTTCTTTCTGACATTGTGATTTGCACTACTATCAATGAGGTGGTGCATACATATCACTTTCTCCCATTTTAACACCTAGTTGTTGTCCAGAGTCTTCTGTTCCAACTATCATTGTCATGGTTGTTGTTAGTATATTTACTGCCCTAACTGTACTTATGGCTCTTTGAGGTAAGCTTCATTTATATCCTGAGTTGGTCCTCCAGGTTCTTATCTCTATTGTCTCTAGATATTATTACCATATCTTCCTTTCTTTTCCTTATATACCACTAATGAGCGAGACTATACTATGTCTATTTCTATCTCTGACCCATTTAATTCAGCACAATATCCATTTCCATCCATCTGTTGATATAATGGCACTTGGACTTGGATATGTCTCTTGGATACCCCACTTCACTATTGGGTTTGGACATGCCCCTTGGGTATCCCCCATTCTAATGACAGTTGCACCTTAACACGCCCCCTGGACACAACCCTTGGACTCACCCATTTGTCGAGTAGGGTATAACAGGAAAAAACGTGCACCCTTGGGGGTGTGTGCATCCCAGAATAGTAATCAGAGGAGTGCTTGCCCTTTTGTGTGGGACAGATATAAAATATCGGAGAGATACTGCTTGCTTTGTATCTATCCCTCTATTTCTCTTGAACCTGGGTCTCCACTGCCACTTTTGGGGGTTTCAGAATGTAAAAGCAACAATGGCAGTTCTCCGACTCCGGGAGGAATAAAAAAGGATACTTGGTTTCTTCCCCCCCCAGTCCTGGGTGGGGGTGGGGGGTGGAAGGGAGGGGTCGTTACAAGTTGACATTCCTGGGTGGGCTCTTGACCCTACCGCCTCTGGGCACCATGAACCCCTTCGAGCCTTCCATCTCTGGCAACCTCAGGTCTTTGCAGTTTTCAGCACTGGCAGCCTTGGGTCCTTGCAGCTGAGCAACAAGCAGAGCAGCAGGTGGTCTCTCATCTTATTGTCATAACCTGCAGAAGCCTGACTACATTGTAGACAACCGCAGCAATCCACCTGTGCAAAAGCGGGGTGATTCTACACATCCATGTATAGGAAAATATTATCATTTAATTTTTCCTAATGGCTACTGGCCTCCATCCTTTCTTTATTTCCCCTTCTTGATTTTATAGAAAAATGCAGAAATACGAGGTAAAAGAATGTAATCCGTGTCCCAAGATTGTACAGAAAAGTCAAAGCCCCTATCTAAAAGACAGAAAAATAAAGGAAGTTGGCAGTTTTTTGCATAGCTGTAGCAAAAGTTGGAGAAATAGAAATGAGAAAATATTTCTCCTAAAAACAGGTGTCCCTACCAATGAAGATCCTGCCATAAGACCAAAAAGAGTTGTTTCTACCCATGAAGCATCCTGCCATAAGACCAAGTGCAGGTTCTGGGCATAATACGTAGGCATTTTGTTTTATTGGCTCCCTTCCATACTTTCCCATATTTTACAAGTTTTTCAATGAACTGATAGTTAAAAAATTCAAATAGGGGAAGTAAATTTGTGGCAGAGTGCTTGCAAGAATTCACGAATAACACTCCTGACTCATCTTCTATTGATATGGTGCTCTGCCCTTCTCATTTCCAACATAAGTTTTACACCCCAATGATCATCATGACCACAACAAAAGAAAGAAGAGGAAAATGTGAAACCTTCCATAAAGTATGATTCTCTTTTTCCATTTTTTAAGCTGTAAGGACAGGTGGGCTCATGACAATCTCAAATTCACAGACACAGACTGATATGCCTGGCAATTAGGTCCTTTGCTATGGCTGGCCACCCTGATATCCACCTTGCTGGTCCCTTAATAATCCTGCTTCTCCTGCTGAATTTTGGGCTAATCATTCTGATCAAATTGGTAGCATTTGTTAAGAAAAGAGTTGGCATTTGCAGCTACTAATTCTTAGACAGCAGTGTGCATTGTGACCTATTGAGACCACTGAGAAAGATTCCTCAGTATGATCTAGTGAAAAGGGGAAGTGTAAGGATAAGTGGATTCATGCTAACTTCATTCACAGACGTAGTCTGATATACCCAGCCAGTTAGGCCCTATGCTATGCTTTAACTATACCTTAATGCTTAAATATATTGCCAGAGGTCAGGCTGACGTGGGGAAATAGAGCCTACCAACCTTCTCAGAAGAAAAGAGACATGGTGAGGGAACATAAACTGATACTGATAGCTGCCTATGGTGCTCCCATAAACACTTATCTATGTCCGCTCTCCCACATCCGGGCCCAGTCGACATGCCTTGTCTAGGGCAGCTTTGATTCATTTGAATTATGTTAGTTGTGTTATGCAAAATGTGTATCTTTTGCTATTTGTTTTCTGAGGCTAACTGAACACTGTGCATAGTGTCAGTGACTATAAAAACTCTATACCCCAAGCTACATCCTGGGGGTCAGGAGTGTTTGGACCCCAGCATGCTGGCTTAATAAACCCCACTTTGTGACTTGCATTCATTGCCAAGTGGTTTTTTTGGTCCTATTGCTGGTCTGATAGCAAAAACCTAACAAAGCCAGGCACCGTTATGCTCAGGGTTTGCTGTTGGGGTCCAAGGGATTATACGGCACGCCAGAAATTGAACCTATGTTTTGTAGCATGAAAGGTTACACACCATACCCATTGCAGCATCTCTTTGACTCCTTATTTTTCCTACTGATAAAATTTTTAGGTTTCATTGCAAGGTGGCTCTTAAGTAATACAACTTAAATATTACAGGGCATTTGGCACTGTCTGACATGTTTATCTGTCAATTGCAATTAGAATTTTATATGCAATATACTAGAAATGGTGCTAAATATACTATAGTACTTGTATATATACAAGTATATATATATATGTGTATATGTATATATATAGTTGTAAATATAGTCTTGTATATATACAAGACAGTCCCCACAAAGAATTACTTGGTCCAAGTATTAACACTGCAGAATAGCTGGTTAACAAAATATTCTTTAGATGGCACTTTATCTCCATCTGGTGGTAAAATAGGGCAAGTGAAATGACTGAACTCAAAGTCAATTAACTTAATAGAAAGTCAGATGATTGAACTCAAAGGAGGTCACAGACATATAGGAGTGAATGAAGAAAAAGAAAAATTCATTATCTAGAGGGTAGGTTATTTTTCCTTCTTTCTTTTCTTCCTTCTCCCTTCCTCCCTCCTTCCCTCCCTCCCACCCTCCCTCCCTTCCTCCTTTCCTTCCTTCCTTCCTTCCTTCCTTCCTTCCTTCCTTCCTTCCTTCCTTCCTTCCTTCCTTCCTTCCTTCCTTCCTTCCTGACAAACTGGGCAGTGCTAAGGGTTTTTCCAGAGTGTACTCAGTTATTACTCTTGGTAGTGCTCTGGAAACTGTATGTGATGCTGGGGATCAAACCCAGGTAGATCTGTGTAAGTAAAACGCAATAAGTAAGTAATACCTACTGTACTATCACTCTTGCTTGAGAGTAGATTTATTTTATACAATCACTTGTGTGTGGGTATCATTTTGTATTTGAAACTCCTATATTAAGAGTTTTATTTAACCATTTCATTTTGATTTTAGAACCCTAGATTTACTAAGCTTGAAGTACAGAGCTTTGGCTAAACTTTAAATATTTAATTCAGCTTGTAGAGGTTGTGTGTTTTGGGAGGCAATAGAAGCCATAAGTGCCTCCTAGAGTTCTGACTCTGTAAGGATTAATTCTATCTTCGGACACATGGAACTGACATAGGTAGGGCTTCTTGGCTTGGTTTAATGTCTCCAGTACCTTGCCTCATCTGTCTAAAGAAACCATTTTCAAACCCTACACATTTCATTTGACCTAACCTTTCTCACTCCCCTCCGTCCAAGACAACGTGGGAAATGTTTTTTTGTGCTCATTGGGTTTATCTCTCTCTCTCTCGCTACTTTTTTCTTTGCTGTTTTCTAATAATTATTTGCTCCTCCAGCAGCTCTGCCTCCCTCCCTCCCTTCTCTGGAAGACTTTGGACCCTGCTCACTGTCTCTTCGAGGATCTTTACTGAAAACCTGAATTCTCTCACCCTTGAACAGATACTCTTCATTTACCAATGTAGGAATGTTTTATTTCTTTGTTTTTGGGTCAGACCTGGCAGTGCCCAGAGCTTTCTCCTGGCTCTGTGCTCAAGAATTACTCCTGCAGGTGCTGGTGAGACTGTGTGGGATGCATAGGATTAACAAAGTCTGTGTATTTCAAAGAAAATGCGGTACTTGCTTAAGTATCACTCCAGCTACAATGTACTGCTGTACTTTTCCCTCCACCAATGCTCCCAATTTCCGTTCTCACCCACTTCTGCCCACTGCTTTTCCCCCTGCCTGATCCTGTGGCAGATATTTCTCTTCTCTCTGTCTTCCTCTTTTTATTTTAGACTCTGTAATTTGCAACACTGTTACTGAAGGAAAACCATGCATATCACTTTACATTCTTTCATCACCCAGTCCTTGTCCACAGTGATCATTTTCAACTACCAGTGTCATAACGGTCCCTTTTCTGGCCTAACTTCATCCCCCTTCTCTTTTTGGCAAATTTCCTATCATGGAAACTCTTGGCCTCCTGGCCTCGTCTCTGTCTTTGGGTATTATAAGCATACTTTTTTTTTTAAATATCGCACAAATGAATGTTATCATTCTATGTCTTTTCCTCTCTTTCTCCCTGTGACTCACTCTATATACATTCATATATATGTAAAGTTCATCAGTTATTTTCTCCTAATAGCTGTGTAGATGTACCACAGTTTCTTTAGCTACTCGTCTATTCTTGGACACTTGAGTCGTTTCCAGATTCTGACTATTGTGAATAGTATTACAATGAAATAGGAGTGCAGATTCATTTTATACATTGTGTTTTGAGGTATTTAAGGTATAAAAGCTGCATTGTCGGGCCATATAGGAGCTCAATTTTTAGTTTTTTTCCCCTCCAAAAGACTGGACCAGTTGGAATTCCCACCAACAGTTACTTAGAGTTCCTTCTTCCTCACATCTGTGCCAGCACTGATTGTTCTTGTTCTTTTTGTTGAGTGCCAGTCTCTGTGGTGTGATATGATATTTCATTGCTGTTTTGAGTTGCATCTCACTGATGATCAATGATATGGAGTTTTTCATATGCCTTTTAGTCATCTGTATGTCTTCTTTTTTTGTGATAGATGATTTAATTTATTTCAGGAGTAAATTACATCATAATGTGTATATTTACAGTTTTAATATTTTACATATATGTCAGATAATTGTAATAGTATAAATTATCATAGTATTAAATAGTATTAGTATAAGTATAGATAGTATTTTTTTAGTATAAGCAAATTTTCTTTTTTTATCCTTTTTTTTTAATCTTAGTGGTTTACATGATATTCACAGTAATATTCCATTTACAAATAAACATTGATTCAGGGGAATTCCCATCACCAAGTTGTCCTCCCTCCAACTCCATTCCCATTTTGTTTCCCATATCCTCCACCCTCTCCCCAGGGTCTTCTAGATTGAGTGACTCCCTCTGTTTCTGGTTTATTACTTGGTGATCTTATATCTGATTGGGCTTGGTGTCTCCATTGCTCCTCCCTCTTATTGGGAGGCAGGATTAGATAGTTCGAGTTTTGTGGCTTTGTTTGGGGAAGAGTACCGTAATGGAATGGGGTAAAATTTAAGTATGCCTACAATGGGCAGAGTCCTTCTAGCAGTTCTCATCCTCCGTTTGAGAGAAGGGGAAAAGAAAAGGTGAAACGCCACAACATTTTACAAAGACATATCAAAATAAGATATCTAGTGAGCATTGCAGCGATAAAGATATGCACCACATAATTGCCATGGACTTGAGATAAAAAACATGACAGCACAAAAAATTAAAGAGAAAAGAAGAAAGAAAAAGTATATATATATAAGGAAAATAGTGGACTACTACTTCTATATCTACAGCTAAATAAGAAGGTCGACAAAAACTAGGTAAGAGAAAAATAAAATAGTAATAGGATAAATAAATTGAAAAAGGTTATTTTGGGCTTCTTGTCTCACTCTCTTTTGTGGTTTTGGGGTCCCACCTGGTAGTGTTTAGGGGGATACTCCCGGCTCCATGCTCAGATATTGCTCCTGGCATGCCGGGGGACCAGTTGGAACACTAGTGTTCCAACCGATAACCTTCTGCGTGAAAGGCAAATGCCTTACCTCCATGCTATCTCTCCGTCATCCACCCCCTTTTTTCCCCTTCTGCATAGGCACACTAAAAATTGGGGTCATTTGAAAAGGGAATCTCCTTGGCCTAAGAGATACATTAGTTTCTTCTATTTATTATGGAAATAAGTGATTGTTTTCATATTAAGCTCTACCTTATCTATCTTAGATCTTAACCCCTTATCAGATGGGTATTGTTTGAATAGTTTCTCTCAATCCTTGGCCAGTTTTTGTATATAGGTCACCGTTTCTTTGAGATACAGAATTTTTATTAATTAATTTATGTATTTGCTCATTTTTTCTTTTTGGATCACACCTGCCGTTGCTCAGGGATTTCTTTGGACACTCTGTTCAGAAATTACTTCCGGCAAATTCAGGGGATCATATTGGATGCTGGGGATCACACCTAGGTAAGTCACATGTAAGGCAGATACCCTACTTGTTATGCTATCAATGGGCCCAGTTTCATAGTTTAATGTAGACTCATTTTTTACCTTTGTTTTCATTTGCTTGGTCAGGGTGTCAGGCTAAATATTTCTCACAGAGAACAAGAACTGAAAGTTAGATTAATTTTTGTCTTTACTATTGTTGTGCTAATACTCCAGACCTGAACTGAAAACAGAAAAACTAACATTTTCGGTTATTTGATTAAGGTATCAACCTGAGGACTTGAGTCAAGGAATATACTGCTTTATTTCTAGGCCT
>PVKC010031198.1:0-14606 GCA_004027635.1 Crocidura indochinensis
AGCGCCACCGCCCGGCCCCCTATCAGGAGCAATTTCTGAGCATGGAGCCAGGAGTAACCCCTGAGCACTGCCGGGTGTGACCCAAAAACCAAAAACCAAAAAAAAAAAAAAAAATAATAATCTTTTCTTTCTTTTTCTGCCCACACGGTTACTGTCTGATACAAGAACTACAGATAAGCAAATAAACATCAGCTCTTTTTTTTTTTTGTGGGGGGGGGGGAGCACACCTACTGATGCTCAGAGGTCACTTCTGGCTCTGCGCTCAGAAATTGCTTCTGGCAGGCTCGGGGAACCAAATGGGATGCTGGCAGGAATCGAACCCAGGCCTGCCTGTGCATCAACCACATGCAAGACAAACACCCTACCGCTATACTATCTCTCCGGTCCAACATTAGTTCTTTTTAAACAAGAAAAACCTGAAACCCAATCATGAACAACTCTTTAACTGTGATTCGACTAAAAAACGTATTAATTAAAATGAAATAAAATAGGCATATAAATTAAAAATGTAAGCCTGAGGCTGAAGCAATGAATTAGGGTGTTTGTCTCACATGTGGTATACCCTGGGTTCAATCCCTGGCATCCCATGTGGTTCCGCCAAGCCCTGCCAGGAGTGATCCTGAGTGCAGAGCCAGGAGTAACTCCTGAGCATTACTGGGTGTGGTCCAAAACCAACCAACCAAAAACAAATAAACCTTATGAAGCATATCTAAAGATGATGACCAAGGCCAAGAGTCTGAGTGTGCAACATATACACACAGGGGAGACAAGACTGTGAAAGGGGAGATGGTGCAATGGTAGATGACAAAAATAAATTGGGAGGTACAATAACATCCATGCTTAGCATTAAATTAAGTGGCAGGATGAGGGACACACAGGTCTAAGGACAGGCAGAGGCTTGGCTAACAAAACTACTGCAATCCTGTTCCTCCCCCCCCACACACACACCCTTTCAAATTACTCCATGAGAAAGACCATCGTGACCTCTCCCCTGAGGCTGAGTTCTGCCATCTCAGAGCAATGAATATTTCAACAGGAAAATAAATATTTCAGAACAAAGTCACTCAACCCAACCATCTATTAGGTTAAAAATGACCAAACCAGTGCCAGTCTTAATGTCTCTGACATTAATGTCTTATCGTCTCTTGAAAGCTTTTCCCCATATCACCTAAAAGCCGTGACCGGAGCCCAAATACCCATGAATCACGCCTTCCGACGGCAACAAGAAAATCCCAAGGGGTCGCACTGACTCAGTTTCCGGCTTCCTTGACACAAGGACCATCTCATACTCGCAGCAAAGGCTACGCCTATGCTACTCAGTGTCATACGTGATGGACACAGGGTACGAAAGAGTCTTCTTTTTCTCAGCCCGGCAGCACTCAAGTCTATTTACTCTGTGTTAATGGGCAAGCCAGGTTTGCACTGCTTTGACACATTCAACTGGAAGATCCTTGAAAACTGACAAAATTCAGGGTCAGAAGGAAACATTGGCAAGATTTCCATGTCTCTTGAATCAGATGTTCCGGCCGAGTCCACTTCTTTAAGATACACATAGGATAAGAAACAAAAATATGTCCCCTGCAGGCATCCCAGAATAAAACGGAGTTTGGGATGTTGCCACGGTTACGAGATGGTTTGTATTTCCTCCGTTTATGCCGTAAGTAAAGCCCTTACAAAGAGCAGGGACTGAATCAGATCCCACCACAGCCTCCTCCTCGTTGGGTAGGCACATAGTAGCTGTTCTTTAGAAAATGTTGACTAGATTAACCAGAGAGCCTGCTTCTGTGAGAAAGAACCTGTCTCCACAGGAAGCCTGCCATAATATAATCATTCATAAATATTTTGCACAGGAAGTGAGTCATTACAGATCTATTAAATCCATATATTGACAAGATGAATGTGAGAGTTCACGTTGCACATGATGGGCACTTAAAAATATTCCTGTTCCGGGCTAGAGCAATAGTACAATGGCTAGTGTGATTGCCTTATATGTGGCTGACCCATGTTCGATTCCCAGCATCCTATACGGGATATCCCCAAAACATAGCCAGAAGTGACCTTGCAGATCCAGGAGTAATCCCTGAGCACTGCTGGATGGTTCCCCCCAAAACAAAAAATTTTCTTCTCTTCAACTTCTACCCATACTATTCCCAAGAATTTTAATTTGCGAGGGGAGGGTTATACCCAGTGGTACTCAGGGCTTACTCCTGGCTAGGTGCTCAGGGATATAGGATGATGGGGATCAAATCCAGTGTGCAGGGCAAGATCTGGGTCTGAAGTAGCATATTCAGCAAAGGCAGATGTAGGAGCAGCAGCCCACAGGGGAGACGCCAAAGGCTTGTATGTGTCTGAAATGCTGGGAGATGCTTAGTGCTGTATATAGCCCCAGCTTCTTCACATTTCAGAGTCCTCCTGTCTAGAAAGTCCTTTTGTCCAGAAAGTTCTCTTTGCCGTCCAGCTGGCTAATCCTTACGTACTTGCTAGTATTGACTGTAATTATCTTACTGCTCTCTGGGGCTTCTCTAACCCATCTCAAGCTGGAAAGAAAACTTCATCCCTCCCTTTTACTCCCTGTACTAATTCTTATCACCATCAGGTGATTCTCTCCTATCCCACTGATCTGTATAAGTGGGGGCTGCCTCTACAGGACATCAGCTCTTCAAGGGCAGATGCCAGGGTTACTGGGTTGCTGCCTGGGTCTCAATCATCTCTGTCTCTCTGGCAACTGTTTTAAAAACATCCAGTATTTGCTAATGGAAAACAAGAAATACACAACATTCTAGAATATATAAATCAAACTTTTGTTATAAGTCATAACCATAGTTCCTCAGGGAAGAGGTGAAAACAAAGATTGGGGAGACACTGATGACAGGAATGAGGAAGGCACACAGAACTGAGAGGAGTCCAGGGGTCTTGGATGGAGCACAGGCAGGAGAGAAGATGGATTCAAGGTGAACTTTCTTTAGAAAAAATATGCTGAGAAAAATCTATCAATTGCATGTCAATATCTCAAGTCTTTTTTTGTTTTTGTCCTTGTTCTTTTTTTGGGGAGGAGGGCACATACCTGGAGCTGCTCAGGGCTAATTTGTGTTTCCATGCTTCAGGGAATTAAACCCTAGTTGACTGACAATGCCCTATCTGCTATACTACTTGCTATACTATGCTCCAGTCTTGAAGTCTAGATTTTAAAAGACTTTTTTAAAAAATGAACTTTGTTAACTTTTCCTAGGGGCATTTTGTAATTTATTTTTTATTTTCAAGTTTAAAAGAAAAATTTAATCCAATTAATGTGTGTCCTTGCCAATAACCCAAACAGGCATGGAAAAGCTTATGGTAAAAGCTCTGGTCTTCTCCTTCTTTCTCTTGGGAGTGGCCCTTGTGCTATGGAAGGGGGCCATAGTTACTTAACTACTGACAGGACAAACCTAACCCAAAAGGGGGAGTGGGCGAGAGACAAGAGAACTCCAGTTGAAGCAACCCTTCTCCACAACTTCTCTGGAGACTTCTGTGAAGCCAAGTAATTGGCAATGCCCGTGAAGGCCTGTTTTGGCCAGCCAGTCTCCTTGTTCCATTTGTGCCCTTTTCCTTGACTCAAGGTTCTGCCCAATAAAATGGCAGTTGAATAAAGGTTTCGGCTCAGGTTTTGTTTTCTAGGAAAATGGGCTAATGAATGATCTGTTTCTTGATTTTTCCTTTATTTCTTTTTAAAATAAAAATAATTAAATTGATAGCAATTAAAGTGATAGCAACAGCTGACCCTGGACAAACCTGGGTTCAATTCCCAGCATCCCATATGGTGGTCCCCTGAGCCAGGAGCAATTTCTGAGTGCAGAGCCAGGAGTAACCCCTGAGCGTCACCAGGTGTGGCCTCAAAGGCAAAAAATTAAAAAAAAATAATAATTAAACATGCTTTTAAATATCAGGCACTGTAAACTTACATTACTATGTAAATTTATTCATAGTTGTATTTTATTTTATTTTTTATTTATTTTATTTATTTATTTTTTTGGTTTTTGGGTCACACCCGGCAGTGCTCAGGGGTTACTCCTGGCTCTATGCTCAGAAATTGCTCCTGGCAGGCACGGGGGACCATATGGGGCACCGGGATTCGAACTGATGACCTTTTGCATGAAAGGCAAATGCCTTACCTCCATGCTATCTCCCGGGCCCCTCATAGTTGTATTTTAGCCATAAAATGTTTCAGCACTAATCCCACCATGAGTATCAACTTCCCTCCACCAATGTTTCCAGAATCCATCCCATACCATTCCTCTTACATATCTTCATATCTTTTGGGAAGGCCTCTTCAGCAGTGTTGAGGGCCACCAGGAGGGACTTGAACCTGGGCTGAATAACATTTGTTCCTCTATTTCCCTGGTGTCATCTCCAGGTCTTAATTCTCTACATTTGGGGAAAAATCACCAACTCCATTCCCTATCTGTCTACTTTATGCTTTCTTTCGGTAATCATACTCTTAATCTCTAACCTAGCATTCTCAAGTTGCTCTCAACTCATTAGCATTCAGCTTTATGAATGCATTATCTTCTTGAATCTGATGCTATTAAAATGCTTCTTTAAATCACCCTCCCCACCCCAGTTCCCGGATCATCTGTTTTCCTAGGGGTGGGCTTTTGTCTCTCTTGATTTCTCTCTCCCTGGAAGTTCCTCACCTATGTTTAATGAGCCTCAGACACCAGTAAGAACATTGTCAGGTGATGGGGGTTTCCTATGTTATTGAATTAGAAGATCTGATTTCTGACTAGATCTTTCCCTGGAACTCCTATGGGAATTCAGTAGGACAAGTAGAAAGATATGTGCACAGGCAGGCTTCTAGGAAAATTTTGAAATGACCACCCCAAGCTCCCACATAGGAAACTCACGAGAGAGAGTGCCAATCCAATATGTACTACAGAAAGGACTTAAATCCTCCAAATACTTTAACTTCTTGGGAATCAAAGGGTCTGGCAGCTGGCTTTTGTTTGTTTTTGTTTTGGGGCCATGCCTAGTGATACTCAGGGCTATAACTTCTGGCTCTGCACTCAGGGATCACTCCAGTGGGTTCGCAGGAACCATATGGGAGACCAAGGCTCAAACTCAGGTTGGCTGCATGTGAAACAAGTCCCCTCCCCGCTGTCCTATCACGCCGATCTCTACTCTCTTTTACTGCTGGAGAAAGGTGGCAGGTAGGGTCAAAGTTGGCTCTGTCCACTGGCAATGGACAGAAGCTGTTAAGTAAAACTGGTCTCAGGCAACTGCTCAGAATTTGTGGTCTCCCCCTCCTCACCCTTATTCTGCGCACTGATTCCTTGGAGGCCACAGGCCGACTGGCCTCGGCACACTTACACACGAACTCATGCACTTTGCAAAAAACACTCAAGCACATGCACACATGCACTCACACAGTCTCACGCACTCACGCACACATGTACACACACAAGCCCTCACACACGTTCCCATGTGCACTCAAGTGTTATTTAGCTTTGTCTCCCTTTATTTCATTCAGAAATTGTGTCATTTGCTTTCATTTTCCCAGAAATTAAAAAAAGAAATTTTCTCTTGTCTATCAGCAATATCCTTTTTTTTTTCCCTTTTCCTTTGCGGCTGTTGGTTAATTTTTGTGTTTTGACGCACTTCTGTATTTGTCTATCATTGGCATCTTGGGTGGATACAAGCAAAATCATCTCTCATCTTGCGAGTGAAGTGAGTGGTTTTTCTACCAAAGGCTTGGACCAGGAGCAAATGGTGGCACTCTAGGGTCCTTTTTCGTTTTGAGAATATGGGATAAGGAATGTCTGAGTTTCTTTAGCAACGGTAGGAATTATGAAAAGCAAATTTAGAAATCTCTAAAGAAAATGAAGTGTATACACAATTCTTCCAATAGTCCTTGTGCTTAATAAAGTTGATACACTTGGATGGCTGATGCGGAAGCCACTCAGCACAATGGCATAACCGGATGCCTACTGGCAGTCGTCACGGAGCAAATGTCAACTAGAAGTTCACCCAGCAGAAGGTGCTAAAGATTATTCTACATCTTTATAATTTCAAGAGGTTGCTTTTACAGCCTAATAATTAAAACAGACAAACAAACAAAAAACAGAGGCACAGGGGGATAAAAATGAAGTATTTACTACAGAGAAGACCTACTTAGCTCTTCGTGTCCCCTCCTTCATGAACATAGGCATGACTCAGGTAACAATGCAGTCTAAGGGCCTTGCATGTGGCTGGCCTGGATTCTATCCGGCACCCCAGATGGTCTCCCAAGTCTACCAGGAGATATTTCTGGGTGCAGAGACAGAGCCAGTAATCCGAGCACTGCCTTGTATGCAGCCAACCCAGGTTCCATCCCTGATATCCCATATGACTCCCCGAGCACTGTCAGGCTTAATTCTAGAATGCAGAGCCAGGAGTAACCCCAGAGCATCGATGGCTGTGACCCCACAAATAAACAAATAAGACCAATGAGCTCCCACTCCAGTGCTAAGCCGATGGTGTTATTCCTATGCCATATGACTTTGAGTAAGTCATTGCCTTTCTGGATATGCAGCCTGAATTGTAAAATAAAGTCCATCCTAGTTCTAAGAACCCATGATTTTGTATAAAGGGACCTTATCCAAGAGAGGGGGAATAAATGTAAGAAAAAAGAAAGGCAAAATCAGAGCGATACGAAAGAACATGCAGCCAACCATGGCACCACACAGGGTCCCATCCAGAGCTCTGGCAGGAGTCTCTCCTGAACACAGAACCAGGAGCAGATCCTAAAGACCACTGGATATTGACAAGCCTCTTACCCCGAACAAAACAAAACACAAAACCAAAACGGGTTATTACTATGCGACTACCGCCTTTCTTACGTAAGAGTAAGAATGCACTATAAGCAGTTGATCTGTTCTTTGGTCCAGACTGAAAAAGAAAGCAAACAACCAGCACACAGCTCCCATACCTGCTCCAAACACTCCCCTCTGCAGTATGAAGCCACCAATCTGTAGAACCTCTGTGCTGAGACCAGATTCCAGGAAATGGAAACTGTGAACAAAGTCCAGCTGATCAATTCTGCACTTACCTGAAGAAAACTTAGCAACCAGTGCTCAAGGTTTGGGCTAAAAGCAGATTATAGATATTTGTGGGGGAAGGGGTGCAGAGCTAATTCATATGAAGACAAAGTTCAAGATTCAGGTCTGTACTCTCCAGTCTGTGATATTGTATGTATATGCTATGCATTATTCTGTAAAAATGTAAATGGTAATCCTTAACACACACACACACAGAGTAAAATTTTGCACAAAGTGAGGGAAAAAAATAAACACAATTCAAATCCCTGTTTGGTCATATAATGGCTGTGCGACAAACGACAAGCCACTTAATCTTTCAGCACTTTAAAATGTAAACTGAGACACACAGATATGTAATGGTGTGTCCATAAGGGAATGAACTTGAATCGGGAGACTGCAACTGGCAGAAACAAGCAATACAGGGGCAATGCCCCAAGTCTGACCCCTTCGATGTGCAAGGCTCCTCATGATACAGTCAGTGACCAGAGCACCTGGGACCTGAACACCAATCCACCAAACCCAGTAGAGCCTGCAGTGGGCCTGAGAGCCCTGATAAAAGGAGAGAAAAAAAACAAAATGAGAACAAACTGAGATCCTATAAACAGAATTCTATTCTCGGGGTTAAAAATAATGGGGAATGTAGAGATAATAATCAAATTATGAGGGAAGAAGAAGAAACACAGAGCATATAAAGTAAGAGTCGAGCTAGAGAGGTAGTCCAGGTGCTAAGGTAAACTTGCCCTACAAGCAGCTGACTGTGGTTTGGCCCAACTCTAATACCACATGATCCCCGAGACCCACCGAACAACCTCCCCACCCTTCAGTACACCCTGAGGAGTCCTTGGGTGCTGGGTATATACATAGGGTGCCTGCAAAAGGACATTTCAAAATGTAGGCATCGGCAGCTGAATTAGAACCTTAAAGTCCTTCATGTTCTTTTACTCAGTCTCATCACACAAACACGGGAAAGATGACATTCTTTTATTTGGGGGGAGGTGAGGGAGCACACCCAGTAATGCTCAGTGAGGGTTTACTCCTGGCTCTGAACTCAGGGATTACACCCAGTGGGGTTCATGGGCCCATATGGAGCACTGGGGATTAAACTCAGGTCAGCAGGCATGCAAGGGAAGTGCCCTTCCCACTATACTATCTCTCTGGCCCCTAGAGATCACATTCTTACTGAAGACTTTATATAACATTCAGGCTTAAGGCAACAAAACATATACATTATCTATGTATTGAAAATGGTGTTTGACCTGCTCAGGGCCCCAGCAAGAGGGTTCCGGTGAGGTGCAATTTAAAAGAGACCCCAGGCTTCCTTGTTCCTGCAAGGGGCTGGGAGGGGACTGGTGAACTTTCAACTTCCAGCAATTAGGAAGCAAAAGCCTCTTGGGGAGTCGGAAGCTTCAGCAGGCAACAAGGGAAGGACATGGCTTCATGCTCTCTTCGCTTGTCCGAATCACAGACCAAAGTGGTGTCTCGGAAACACCCCCCTCCCTCTTGACTATTTCTAAAACATAAAAGGGTCATGTGTATCTCCTTTGTATATCTCAGATGTATTCCCTTAACACCTATAACTCTTTTCGAATATCCTCATATAGTGACAATTTTGCCCACTGGATTTGTTGTTTGATTGTTTGATTTTCCCCCTTTGAGATCTGGTAGAAGAGTATCTCTATAGATTTCATGTTTGTACCAAGTTACGGGGAACGTTGGACTTTATTTGTTGGCCCCCAGATGCACCAACAATATCTTGTGGCATTGCTTTTCTTTTGCATAGGCACATTAAAATGGGAAAATAATAATATGCAAACAAGTTCTTATCTAATAGAGATGGGAACACAAATTTGGTAATGTAATTAGGCCTTTTACCCTGAACATTGGCATAATGATTTGGCTCAGGCCTCAGAAGAATGGGCATCGCCCACACACACCTGAACAATGGATACCATCTATGGAAACAACCACAATTGTCTTTAAGATTACCAGGATTCAAGCCTCTATCAGGGAAGACCTACTACTGCTTTGGCACTGACTTACTCCAAAGAGTGTTCCCAACACCCAGACGACTCAGCAACAGTCTGCTCCACATCAGACTGACATCGATGAAAGAAATGCACAGAATCCAGAGTCTTTAAATGTAAGAATCTGATACCATCAATAGCTAAGGTGTGAAAAAGTTTTACTGGGACCTTGAGGATGACTACAGTTGAACAGACTGGTATGCCTGGAACCCAAAATCTGTCTTATGCCAATAAACTTCTGGGGTGAGGTCTTTTCATAATCAGGTCAAGGATTTTTTTCCATTTTCCCCATTTTTCTGGACCTATGCAAACAACGGCGATTGCCACTATCACACCTTTACTATATTTTTTTACTCTTATCCTTTAAGGGAAAAAAATCACAACTTACTGAACTTAAAAACAAATAACTGTAGTAGAATGCCTGTCTTGAATACAGGCAGGGGATGGAAGGGGGGAGGGGTAATGTTACACCGGTGAAGGGGTTGTGTTTTGGTTATGACTGTAGCCCAACTATGATCATGTTACTTAAGTAAAAAATATATTTAGGGGCCCGGGAGATAGCATGGAGGTAAGGCATTTGCCTTTCATGCAAAAGGTCATCGGTTCGAATCCCGGTGCCCCATATGGTCCCCCGTGCCTGCCAGGAGCAATTTCTGAGCATGGAGCCAGGAGTAACCCCTGAGCACTGCCGGGTGTGACCCAAAAACCAAAATATATATATATATATATGTTTAAAAAAAAAAGAAAATGGTGTTTGAATCCTCAAAGAGAAAATTTAAAAAAATATAAAGATTTTTATAAACTTTTGGTCATATATTTTTGTTGTTGCTTTGGTTTTCTTGGACCACACCCGGCAATGCTCAGGGCTTACTCCTGACTATGCTCAGGAATGACCCCTGGTAGTGTCCCGGGGACCATATGGGATGCTGGGTATTGAACCTAGGTCAGAGTGTGTGAAAGGCAAATTGCCCTTCCCTGCTGTGCTACTCTGTGACCCCTTTGGGTCACACTTGCTATGATGTCACACAGCAGGCAACCAAAGCACTAACTGAAGGTATGGCAGGAACTCAGTAGGGAGGGAGGCTAAGAGCCAAGTGCTTCCCTGACTCTGTGAGAGGAGACAGAGGCCAGAGGTGAGGGAAGCCATGACTACTGGAGGAGAAGTTTCAAAGAAGAAAGTACTGTCAAGAGGAAGGAGCACAGAGACTGGAGAGATAGCATGGAGGTAGGGCGTTTGCCTTGCATGCAGGATGGTGGTTTGAATCCCATATGGCATCCCATAGGGTCCCCTGAGACTGCCAGGAGTGATTTCTGAGCATAGAACCAGGAATAACCCCTGAGTGCTGCCAGGAGTGACTCCCCCCTCCCCCCCCAAAAAAAGAGGAAGGAGCACAGGCCTTGCTTGGTCAAGCCCTTGGCTAAGCAGTGTGGGGGGCTCTGAGCTGCTGACAAAGTCTGAGGAAACGGAAGACTCAGAGCTCACACAGCTTCGGACACACAGTCTGTTCCAAGAGTCTTCTACCACATCATCTACGAGAAGCTGTGAGTGAACCAGAAGATGGTTCACTCCAAAAACCTTCCTTTGTCAGCCACAGAAAACATCTATTTATACAGAATGACACCTGGTGCAGTACTGATTGACTCAGGCAATACACACCAGGGGTGGGTGCATTTTTCACTCTTTTCTTTTGTGCCTACATGATTTATAATTCAAAGAAGATACCAGCTTAACTTTATAGTACTACCAAAGGCGAATTTACTAGGCACTGTTTAGTACAAGACACAATAACAGGCCATCCTTTGAGAAAATACAGTCTGAAGGAAAAAAAAAAAGACAAACACACTCCCAATCAGAATATCTGTGAGGTAGCCTAAGAGCGTTCTGCATCCAGGAGCAGGGAAGCAGGAGAAGGCCCACTTGGAGACAGAACGAGCTTTTTGAAGAGGTCCATGCATAAGTTAATGGGCAAAGCAAGAAATGAACCCCACAAGACTAAACAGCACTTTGGCCCCAAGTATGAATACGTAGAAATCTTACTATGTGAAAAGCAGAAATTTCATTAACGTGGCATAGCTGGGGGAATTTCAAGAGGTTCAGGTTTGGGTATGGGACAGGAAACAAAGAAAGGGGTGTGGTGTGGTGGGGGGACCTTGAATAGAGCAAGCTGGAGTTTTTTTTGTTTGTTTGTTTGTTTGCTTGTTTGTTTTTGGGCCACACCCAGTGGTGCTCAGAGGTTACTTCTGGCTGTCTGCTCAGAAATAGTTCCTGGGGGCCCGGGAGATAGCATGGAGGTAAGGCGTTTGCCTTTCATGCAAAAGGTCATCGGTTCGAATCCCGGTGCCCCATATGGTCCCCCGTGCCTGTCAGGAGCAATTTCTGAGCATGGAGCCAGGAGTAACCCCTGAGCACTGCCGGGTGTGACCCAAAAACCACAAAAAAAAAAAAAAAACAGAGTTGTTTTACTCTGGAAACCTGTCGGATTTTTAAAAGGCCTAAAGAGGTCCTGTCCCCCTTAAAAGGAGAGGTAACTGCCAAACTAGATTGTTTAGGTCAAAACCAGTCCATCTCCTGTTTGAGTACAACACATATCATTTTATATTTTAAACAGTTAAGTGGAAAATTTCAATAAAAGAGTAGCTCAGGACATGTGGAAATGATATGAAATTCAAGTCTCAGTCTCTACCACGTTTTGCCAGAATACAGCTTTACCCGCTGCTCACGTCCTGTGATGTGTGAGGCTGCAACACCAGAGTTGAGCAGGTAAGAGACCCAGCAGAAACTGCAAAGCCAGAAACATTCACTAGCAAGTCAGTAGCAAGGAAACAGCCCGAGAAGGGGACACAGTGTGGAGGGTTGTGTATGTCCTGGGATCCAAGGTCAGTGTCCCATGTGGTCAGTCTGGCATGAGATGGGGGAGCAGACACTAGGCATTGCTGGGGTGGTCCAAAATAGGAATGCCAGGAAAAAAGAGGAAGGGAAAGAAGGAAAAAGAATGGAAGAAAAGGAAAGAAAAAATGAAAAAGACTTCTGCTCTACAGATGAAAATCCCTTCTTTTTTCTCTGTGTCAGTTGATTGCCAAAAATTTGAGAGGCTTGGAGAAATTTCCGAGCTAGAGGATGGGCTGAAAGTGCCAGGAGACAGACCCCTCCAAAAATGCTGGGTGTGGCCCCCAAATGAAAATGTAAAATCAAAGAAGAAAAGGCAAAACCAAAAAAATTACTTGAAAGTAACATCTAACATTAGATAAAAATATATTATAGGTATAAATGTTTGATTTCATAAAATGATGATTCCCATTATCACAGATTTTCTAAAATATTCCTTTAGATATAAAAGTAGCACTTTTTTTTGGGGGGGGGGTCACACTGGCAGCACTCAGGGGTTACTCCTGGCTTTAAGCTCAGAAATCCCTCCTGGCAGGCTCAGGGGACCATATGGGATGCCGGGATTTGAACCACCAACCTTCTGCATGCAAGGCAAATGCTTCACCCCCATGCTATCTCTCCGACCCCAAAAGTAGCACATTTTTATTGCAGAGCTTCATTCTTTAATTCTGGGAAATAAAGTAACGTTAGCTATGTGATTTCACGTTACTTTTTTTTTTTTGGTTTTGGTTTTTTGTGTCACACCTGGCAGCGCTCAGGGGCTACTCCTGGCTCTACACTCAGAAATCGCTCCTGGCAGGCTTGGGGAACCATATGGGATATCGGGATTCAAACCACCGTCCTTCTGCATGCAAGGCAAATGCACTACCTCCATGCTATCTCTCTTCACGTTACAATTTTTAAAACTATGCTCCTTTTAAGAATCTATTTTCCTGGGGCTGGGCGGTGGCACTGGAGGTAAGGTGCCTGCCTTGCCTTGTGCTAACCTAGGACGGACCGCGGTTCGATCCCCCGGTTCCCCATATGGTCCCCCGTGCCTGCCAGGAGCGACTTCTGAGCGTCACCGGGTGTGGCCCAAAAACCAAAAAAAAAAAAAAAAAAGAATCTATTTTCCTGGGGCTGGAGCAGAGGCACAAGCGGTAAGATGTCTGCCTTGCCCAAGGTAGCCTAGGACAGACCGCGGTTCAATCCCCAGGTGTCCCATATGGTCCCCAGAACCAGGAGCAATTTATGAACGTATAGCCAGGAGTAACCCCTGAGTGTCACCGGGTGTGGCCCAAAAATCAAAAAAGAAAAAGTCTATTTTTCTTTCCTAAGCCATTAAACAAACAAACAAATGTTATAGTAATCCTTTAAAATAAACAGCCCTTTGGAAAAAAATGCAAGAGGCATGACACAGAGAGTTAACATGCCAAGGCTATATATAATCTAAGAATATTTCTATATTTGATTTTTTATAATAAAACAAACCAGAATTATTTCCAGGGCTTAGCTTTTGCTGTGCCTTACTTCTACTCACAATAGAAAATAAATGAATTTCTAATTCTAAATGTTTGTTGCTAAGTTTTTAGATGTGTGTGGTACCCGAGCTCAATCCTAGGTTACAGGGCTAGATAGACACTACAGGAGGTAAGACACTTACTTGGCATGATATGTCTAATCCCAGCTCTAATTTCTGGCATCATCTATGTCTAACTTCTGAGGTGAGAGCCAGAAGAGCTTGTGAGGTGTGCCCCCTCCAACCAAGACAAAGCTATGATGATGGTTTTGATATCTATGATAGTTATGCCCTATGTAGTGACTGATTTGAGAGACCAGCGATTCCTTATTCTATTTTTCAACACTTTTTTTTTTGTTTGGTTTTTGGGCCACACCCGGTGATGCTCAGGGGTTACTCCTGGCTATGCACTCAGGCGTCACTCTTGGGAGACCATATGGGACGTCGGGGGATTGAACCTCGATCCGTACTAGGCTAGACTGGCAAAGCAGACACCTTACCTATAGCGCCACCACGCTGGCCCCAGTTTTCAACACTCTATAGATGCTAATCACAACACTTTAGAGAAGTATCAAATTTACCATTACTGACTTTCAACATGCCATTTGGTGGCCCAATGAGCAACTTCCAAACAGTGTCTAAAAAATAATTTTTCAAAAATGAAGATTTTCCAGTTAGTCACTGTGGGGAGCTCTGACCCAGATCCCTGTAGGGAAGACAGATAGAGTCTCAGCAGTCAGCTGACAGAATGCTTTATGGCAGCGGCAGAACAACAACCTCCTACTTAGGAGGTTAGCAGCTCCTCATTTTGGAAGATACAAATGCTGACAATGCTACATGGCCAATTGATTTCTCCCGTTGTGAATAGAAAAAGAACTTATAAGGCTGCTGAAAGGAAAAGTGGCTTAAAATAAACAAGGTGGTGGCAATAGTGCCTAAGGCAACCTATGGCACCTAGGATTGCTATGTAATCTAAGGAATCCATTTTATTCTGTAAAAAAATTCCCTGTTCTTGCAAATATTCCATCAACATGAACTTAAATCAGAGAATTTCTGTAAGTGAGAATCTAAATTCATTGACACAGTCCATTGGGGGATCAGAGCACAGGCCTTAAGAGCACAAGCCAGTCTGGGGGATGTATTCCATC